>CAIGQV010019951.1:9099771-9146520 GCA_903798115.1 Danio jaintianensis | reverse complement strand
GGTTGGTGAGGGTCACCAGAGATACAGAGGGTTGGTGAGGGTCACCAAAGATACTGAGGGTTGGTGAGGGTCACCAAAGATATTGAGGGATGGTGAGGGTCACCAAAGACACAACGTCATAAAGCTTTGAAATAAAGATTTGCATTTTCAGTCAAAAAGTGTCTCTTCTTTTCTATGACTGCATAGTGCATGATCTTTAGTTCGTAGTTATGCAGGCAAGTTGTTAAATTTTCTGCACTGAAACAAACAAAATGTTTACAACAAAATTAACATGGCTATTACAAAACTGTTAACATGGGAACTTTACTATAATTTTATTGTAATCCCAGCAAGTTAATAGAGCTTATATTAAGTCATCTTAATCATGTCACTCTAAACTTAAATGGCAACTATTACCTCTCATACAGTGAGTAACATGAGTGACGCTGTCAGTTATTCACAGAGACTCATTGTGCAGATTGTAATCCACAAATAAGCATGGTTTTGCTAGATGACAGAACAAATTAAATCTGAACAAATCTGAGCAAATGTTTAACACTACCATAAAGTCTTTCTACTAAATCAGTGGCTACAGAATTTTTTTTTTATCATGCACTTAACTACTGAGGATCACTAACTATGAAAATATACCTGTGCAGAAATATTTATAATTAATATAACATAAATAATATTTGCCTTTGTTGCTATGAGATTCATGATTTCAAAATATCTTCTCACTGGATGGAAACAATGTCTGAAGATTTAAAAAAAAAAAAATTCTATTATACACTACATTTCTTTGTTTGAAATCCAGCAATAACTTCTACAAGATCAAAATCTGCAGACTGCTTTTAGCAACATTATTCAGCTCCTTCAGACTGCAAATCTGTGCAAAGGCAGTGTGGTGGATTCTAGCTTTAAAAAAAAAAAAAGATTCACATTGAAGTCTTTTCTTTTGAGTGGACACAAATAGGCTTATAGTGACTCAAAAAGAGTTGGGCAAGTATGAAGCACTTTGTTGTAATAAGATCTTATAAAATCTCAGGTGGAGTATTACTTTGTTGTTTGGAAGAACATCCTATTGTCTGATGATAAGACCAAAACCAAACTTTTGTCCTTCAGTTACAATAGATAGTTAAAAGTCTGGGGGGATCTGAACACCACACCCATGTGCTAGCTGAACATTGAATTTCAAACATTATTCTAGTTTTAAAAGCTTTCATTCTTCTGAGTTCTGTTTTTCCCCCTAGAAGCTGGATGATGGTTGTGGATCCAGTGGTTCAAACAGGAGTGCTGGGGTTTGAGGTCTGGGTTTGTGCAGATCTGTCCGGGTGTCAAGGTATATGGTATGAAGATGTAACTTTACAGCTATGAAACATTTTTTATGTTTCATTGATGTTTTCAAATGATGGTAACTCCTAATTTTTTATAGGAAAAAAATGTCTCTTTTATTAACTACTGCTTTGTGTAACCAAAACTGGTTCTGCTATGGCATCACAGTGAAAACCCAGGGAATCCTTAATTTCAGTAGTGTAGTTTGCGTAAAATGATCTCATCACACTGTACCAGGATATCAATTAACAGTTTTCAATGTTTTGTGATTCACAGGTTTACCATTTATTTTTTAATCAAATTATGTGACCTTGGTCTCATTCCCAGCATAAAAGTGGAAACCAACTCAGTGTTTCCTAATGATATCTCTTAGGTGTAGCATGTACAACTTCAATGGTCCGAGCACTGAGCTGTGTGGTACTCCCTGCTTGAATGATTGATATTATCAAACTTGAAAGAAAAGAAATTCTTTAAGTAAAAAACAAAAACAAACATCTCCTCCTCCTGAAGCCACTAAATCGCTAAAAGGCAAATACTTTTATAAGTAACTGAAGTATGTATTACCATGGGTTTGAGTGACAGATGTTTGACGTACCCTACAATGATCTCAAATGGCGGCAGCTCCATCGGCTCCAGCTCAAACTCCTCATTTTTGACAGGGCCTTTGGCTTCTTCTGGTATCTCCCCATTCCCTTTTGACATCTCTTCATTTTTTGGCTGATTTTCTGGAGTCTTCTCCGGCTTCTTTGTCATATTTTCGTCTTTGTTTTTGCTCTTTTCTTTCTCCTTTTCAGGTTTACTCTCTACTTTCTCCACTTTCTTCTCTTTCTTTTTTATAAAACCACCTTTACTGGGGGTCTTGCTGTCCTTTTTGTCCGCCATGACTTAGCCGTGCTGTGAAATGAGTCTGCTAGAAGTGAATGACTGAGGGCTGTTGTTGATTTAGTATGTGAGTCAGAGAGATGACAGCCTGAATATGTTCCTAAGTCTGAGAGTTAAAGAAGAAGATAAAGATAACTCACTGTCACAAACAGGAGCTGGTCAGAGAACGCATGAGGGAGGGAGACTGAAGGGCAGCTGCTCTCTTGTTTCCATGCTAAAAAAAAGTATAATGAGAAGGGGAATGTTTTTACATTCATTGTTTTAACGTGGCCCCCAAACTTTGTTCATTGAGTGCATCGGCTTGCCATTTTCTTCATGCTCCATATCAAATGAGTAATGAGCATTGATTTACCCACACACTCATCTAGGCATTTCCCCGGCCTTTTGATCAGGATATTATTGCTGTTCACAAACCAACAACAGGCAGTTTATTAATAACTGTAGTTTGGCAGAGAGTTCAGAATGACTCAGTCTCTTCACATAGTGAATGCCATGGTTCAGTTTAGGCCCTTATAACAAGGTTGTTTAAAGGTCAGTATTACACTGGCAAGTCCAAGAAAAAATTACAATTTTGCACTCAATGACCCATTAGCACACTTTATATTTAGAGATTTGGAAGAACAGAGTCTCTTTTCTGTAGATCGCAAACACAGATGTGGTTTTCAAGATAAAATTTCTGACTTGAACTTGAGTCTTCACTCCCCGCTTCAAAAATTGTTAGTCATTATTAGTTATGTGCAGGGCCAGGCAAAATCTGTGGACATTTTTGCGCAGAATTCATTGTAAAAAAAATCTGAAGTATAGAAACTAAAGTCTTAAAACATTAAATAAAAAATAATACCTTTTTATCTTTTATTTAAAGTTTACAATGCAAATCCAATTAGATCTACTCGTTTGGTAAACAAAGAAAACCTTATATAATATATCTACTAAAAGACAGAAAATATTACTTTACAAAGTGTGTTATAAATAAAATATATAAACAGCTATATTAAATGAAATTAATATAAAAACTGAATAAAAGTATATTTACACACATCTACAAGTAAATAAATAAATGGTGGGCTAAAAAAATCTGCAGATGTCCATACCATAAATGCACCATATTTTGTTATTCACAGGCTTACTATAATTTTAAATAGGATTATGTGTTCTTGAAAACCATCTCAGTGCTTTTAATGAGCTCTCTAGTTGTACATGTACAACTTAAAAACCATTGGTCTGAGTACTGAACTATGCGGTACTCCATATTGAATGATTGGTATTATCAGGAAAAGAAATTCACACTCCTCCTGGTGCTTTATTTCTGGTTAAGTTAGCAACTGTAGACAGACACAAAAGTTTGTGTTGCAGCATCAAGCTCTTTATAGGGTATCTTTGCTGTGGTACAAATCCATTCCATGCAGCAATATAAAATCTAAAGTATGATAACCGCAATGAAGTGCATCCTGAAACATTCTGTTGTGGGGTTAGTACATCTAAAAAGGCTTTTACTGCATATTTTTCATTATCTGATATGTGAACATTAAAGTCGCCAACAATTGTTTTCTATCCAATACTAATTCAAACATAAAAATCTGTTAATTATTTAATAAAATCTTTGTTATACCCTGGAGGCCTGTTTACAGTAGTCTATATCAATGTATAATTAAGATTTATTGATTATACTATATAATGTTACATGAGGCACCATTACTTCAAAGGAAGTTAAATTCAATTCAATTAAAACTCGACTGCTGGCTGATAGTGAAAATGCTATTGTAAATTGTAGCAACACCTGCTTCTGAAGCTCATGTTTCTAACAGTAAGGTCAGGTAATCATCTGGTTTTAGCCAGGTTTCTGTTAAACAAAGTGCATCCAATTTGTGATCAACAGAAAAAAAGTGCTTTAGATCAATGTGATCTGATGTTTAATAAGATTAGTATTATTTGGACTGTACACTGTAAAAAGCAATTAGCTACTTTTTTACTTTAAGTGCATAAACCTATTGTAATTTGAACTGTTAAACTGACAAATAAATTTTTATAATTAGGCAATGGTTTTACTCACTTTAAGTAAAGTCGATGTCTTTTTTTCAACATTATTTTTTTAATTTGATGAACATCATGTAAATTATTACCCATAAACTCATAAATGGGTTTTATGTTAACTTGTTCAGGGCACAGACACAGTCTCTATAAGGTGACCATGTGCCGTGTTATCAACAATTAGAACTTTATCAATACTAATTCAGATAGAAAACATCAAATTCTTTCATAATATTTGTGTTGTGCCCTGGAGGCCTGTATACAGTAGCCAATATAAATATCAATTGGGCTTTACTGATTATAATATATAGCAATATAAGACACCATTACTTCAGGCTGCTGGGTGATACTGAGTATATTACTATAAATTGTAGCAGAGGCTTATGTTTATAACAATAACCTTTGGGTGTAGACTCGTGTAATCATCAGGTTTCTGTTAATGATAGCTAGTGCAATCCAGTTAGTCAAGTGCCATACTTAGAAGTCATACTTCTATAGAGGAGAGCATTACTGATTGATATAACTAGTCCATTGATGTCAGTGAACTTTAGTATACTTAAACAGTAGTGTGAATACCATGGATTGAGATTTAATATTAGTTAATTCTACAATTTTTATATTCTATAATGGTTACAATATGACTGAAAAACCTTTTACTTTACTAATTTTACTGAGCTTTCATTTTGACAAGAAAATCAAGGAACGTTTGAGCATTCTGTTATTTTTTTATGGTTGCAACCTTCTAACATTAGGATCTGTTTTTGGTTTGTTACAGCACATTCACATTTCAGTCTAACCGCACCAAGTTCAATTGGAGGTGGACCAAAACCCATCTGGTTGTTTGGTGTGCATCAGGGTTCAGATAGCAGCATTCATACTTTGTTCACCCAAACTGAAACTGATAGTTCACCCAAAACTGAAAATTCTGTCATCATTTACTCTCCCTTCATTGTTACTGTTTGACTTTCTTTCTTCTGTTGAGCACAGAAGAAGATATTTTGAAAAATGCTGGTTACTGGGATCTTTCATTTTGGGGTGACCCTTTAATCAAATTAATCTCACTAACAAAGCAATCAAACCAGAGTTCCAGAACTGTTTACTGAAAGGTTCTTTGCAGGACATAATATGTATGGCATCACTGTGAAAACCCCCTTTTGGAGCTTTCATTTTATGAAAGTGTAGTTTACCTAGGATTACATAATGAAGTCATGGTCTTGCTCTGTTTAAATGGACGTCTTGTCGTTTTTAAATGTAATTTTCATAGAACATTCAACAGACCAATACACCTACACATGATATCCACTGACATGTATCCTTTGTTGGCATAGAAACTGCAATTTCTTTTGAGGTTTGTCAAAAAGGGAGCATGACAATGAGGAAATTAAAATGCAATTGAACCCACTGCTATTGCTGTTTCAATATGGCTGTGGCATTCCTTCACAAATGTTGTAATAAAATCTCAAATAGACTGCTTTTCCTATTGAAATTTGTCAGCTGTTATAAATCACATTTTGCACAAATAAAAAATACAACAGCAAGCGCACTGCTACCCAGAAAATGATACTGTAGTCCTACTGAGAGTGAAAAACTGAAATCAAGATTTATGTCTAACACACACACACATGAATGTTCATTATATCTGCACTGCAGCAGTGCTGCCCCGCCTTACAAATAAATCTGTTTGAAATTGGGTTTATTGATTTAATGTCCTTTTTGCTATTTTCTTCCACACAATCAGAATACACAAACTCTACTGTTTAAATGCACAACCTAGAACAGGTGCGTTGTACTTATAAGTGTAAACACACACACTGACATCAGTGATTGTGCCATACAGAAAATGAAATTGCTTGACCTTTGGCATATTATTATGACCCAGCATTTCACAGTCATGACAGGACAAAATTCAGGTTTAATAACAAACACTTTTTACTGAAATGAAAATGTCTTTTGCACACAAAAGGTCTTTAATGTGCACCAGCTCTTCTTGATATCCCACAGGCTTCATTTCTCTATATTCAGTCCTGCAAGCTAGGAGAGAATGCAGTCCACCATCAGCGTTCTCCAATTCCCCACAGTCCCAAAATGTAATTATTTTCAATTACAGAACCTGCCTGCGGCTTTCTAGCGGGTGAGTTTTGTGCACAAAGAAAACACACAAAAAGCTTGTCAGCTATATTGCAACTCTATTTATCTAATTCTGCCCTTAAATGAATACGAAGCTAACTATTATACACCAAATGTTTATTAAGGTTTTGTTGGAAATGTAGCATCTTTTTTTATTACAGGTGTTCATTTGGCTTGAAGGACAGGTATTTGTCTGTGGTTCTACAACATGCTGATAGTGAAGGAGAATTATAATATAAATGTTTAACTATTAAGTGTGTATTGTACTTGTCTGAATCTGTTGCATTTTAGGAGGTGAATGGTAAAACAGAACCTAATGTTACATAAAAGTCTGCAACTAATAATGAGTAAAGTCATAAGTTAAGACTTTATTATAACTTTTATTACTTTTTTTTAAAAAATATTTAAGTAGTTAGAATAGGTGGATCGATAGATAGGGGAAAATAAATAATGTTTGACAGGGGTATTATTAAAAATAGTGTATTATTGTAAATGTTTACCATTAATAGTAGTTGTTTTTACATAATTTTGCATGAGAAAAAAACAAAAGTGATAAAGTGAGCAAAGAATTGAAGACCGAACAGACGAAAGTTCTTATGCATCATCATTACCTGAGTGTTTCAATGCAAAATGGTCATAGCAACATGAGTCGTGAAAGTGATCAACCTCATTGATATTAAAAATGAAAAGCAAGTCCTGTTTAGGTTATGGTTTGCATATCTGCAGTCCTAGTTCTTTTTCCCTTTTGAATGAGGAATATAGATATAGCTGATAGTGACGATTCCTTACACACAGGTGCATGATGCACATGCTAGTTTGTAGTCATCTGTAGTCCTTGTAGTGTGTTCAAGTGCAGTTTAATTTGGCTGAGATGCAAGCCAATCCAAGATGACAACACAGTTGGCTTTTGTCTGTACTAGGACACTTGGTGTGTCACAGCCTTTAAGTCTAGCCTTTTGTACATGACTTAAAAAAAAGAAATATTTGCTAACTAAAGTATTTGTTTACTTTGGGGTAATTCTGCAGTTTTTGTATCAGGCACGATCCCCGTTTTTGTATTTGAGGTGTTTGGTTTGATATCAGTACAAAGGAAATATAATTAAGACCAGAGTATCCTATAGTTAGCCTTCAAGTAAATCAGAGTGTCCAAGTTTTTTGGCAGAAATCGGCATTGGTCTGGCCTAAGTGTCTTGCTAACTGTGTTAAATATCTGGTCCACTGACGTGGTTGTTGCTGGCACGGTAAAAACTTTCTTGGCCACTTGTGAGAGCAAAGGGAAATCGATGGACTTGCGTTTCCAGTACTGTAGTGGATCTTCATCCGTCGGCTCTTCGTGGAGATACGTGGACAGCTCCTGGTCCACAGTCTTGGCCTGCATGGTCGGCCTCTGCTTAATGAAAGAGAAAAGCTTGCAGCGTTTGGACGGAGATGGCTGGGCCTCAGAGTGATGCTCTATTAGACTCAAAGTCCGAGTATGCTTTCCAACCTCTTCCAGCAGCACCTGCTTGTGCCAGTCGCTGTCACTGCTCCAGGACAGCTTGAACTGTGGGTCCAAGGTGGTGGCTGTTACATAAAGAGGGTCCTCAAGAATACCTGCCAGTCTGCGGTCCAAAGCTTGAGACAATCCCATCACGATTCCAGAGCACTGGTGAGTTACGACCTCAGCCAGATGTTTGCGCAGTCCCAACACACAGGGCAGCGCTAGGCTAATGGACACGTGCTTGTCTCCTTGCACCATGTCTGAGGCCTCCTCAAAAGGCTCCAGCACCTCAACCAGCTCCCTTAGAAGCGCTTTTTCTAAATTACCCAGGACTAGGTCATTCCTATCCACAATGTCCTCAAGAAAATCCATTGAGTCCACCATTTGGCGCAGTATTTTTAACTGAGCGTTCCACTTGTCTGTGGATGAGGGTCTTTGCCAATTTGTTGAGGAGCCGAACACTTGAACAAGTTTTTCAGGAGCCACTGTAGCAATTATGTAGTTATAGAGGAGGCTTGCTTTGTTTAGAGGACACAATATATGAGGAGAAGCGCAAACTCCCTCCTTTATGCACTGAGCTAGTAATCGAGCAAAGCAGTCAATCCTACTTCGACCGAGACACTGATCTAAAGACCTGTGGTTCTCGTTCCTACTAATGCCTTCTTTGGATTCTCCTTCTCCAGGATCTCCATTGCTACCGTCTTCCTCGCCTTCTTCATCTTCTTCACCATTTCCAATTAGACTAAACCCAGGAAGACGAAAATCAGATCTGCTTTCACAAGGCGACAGGTCAGCGACCACTCTGAACACTTTTCCAGTCATGCCGTGGGATTCGGAGATCTCATCAAACTCGCTGAGCATATGCTGTGTGTTGCTGTGGTCTGGAAGGGGTAAGCAGGCTAAAAGGGCAGATCTGATGTGCCAGTCTGCATTTATGAAGTGGCAAGTTACTCCAAGATACCCAGCACCAGAGTTGTTACCCACAGAGCTGCTTCTCCAGAGGTCAAGGGTCACACTGCAGGACTCTGCTCCTTTTAGAGCCTGCTTGGCAGCCAGTTGCACTTGTGAGACATAAGCTGGCAGGAGCTGCTGTTGTATATAATGACATGGTACTGGTATGTATCGGGGCTCCAGGAGCTGGAGGAGTTCACGGAAACCCTCATATTCCACTATCTGCGCCGGCTGGAGGTCTCGGATGATCATCTTGGCGATAGCTTCAGAGATTAGCGATTGACGAGGGTCACTGTAGTCAAACTTGTTCAACCCTGCAGCAGTTTGAGGGATCACTCGACCACTTGGAGGGCCGGTACATGTCTGCATAGCCTCTCTTTTCACATCTTTCTTCCTCACAAATTCATCATACATGGCCTGATGTTTACGCTGTGAATATGACATGATTATATACAGGTAAATATATATGCAGAACATGATATATGTAGTAATAATATAGTATACAAAGCATACACAAAAATAACAAATACATTTTAAGGGTTCCCGTTTTTTCGTATTAATGCGAATCTATAACTTTTTTTTTCAATCAGTAATTAGTAAAGTGATTAGTAAAGAACATTTTCTTTTATAAATGTAACAAACAAATCGAATTTTATCCTTTTATTACTTTTTTTGTCCTGAAAATTGTATTTTTAATTAATATAATTTACATTTCTATAACTACAGGGTCCCTGAGTAGTGTAAATATTGAAATGTGAACATGCTTGGATTTTTAAACATATCCAATTTGTTCTTGTTATCAGGCACAGAACAGTGTTAATTACAAAAAATAACCCTACCTTTAAATGTGTAACAAAGTTAGAAGTAACTGTCCGTTTAGCCTGGATTCTTGTCCCACAAGCTTTGCAGTTTGATTCAATTTTGCCATTTTCTCCCTCGCAGACGATATTGAAGTAATCCAGAATGGAGACCCTAGATTTTGACGCCATCAGTGATCTTCAAATCTTCCCCGATACTAGCGACGATACCGTGAAAATAGCTCTTAAAAAAATAAATGTTGATATCCTCTTTTGTTTTCCCAAATATCTGCTTAGCTTTGGGATTTAGGTTAATAGCCTAGACTCGGCATAGAGATAACAAGATATAGATAGCGCGTTCACCTGATCTGACGCTGATTGCATTGTCCTGTCATTGTGAAAATATCTTCTCTGTTACACGTATTGATAAAAACAAAAAATGCACGTCCGACAGATTTGCGTGAGCGCGCAAACGATTATGCCCGGTTCCGTTTCGCCCGTAAACATCGCTATCCGCTCATTTGCGATGAACACCAGGAAGTAGACAGCGAATGGGGCATTTATTTATATATTTATCATGCCGCCTCTATTTGTCTGTTTTGTCTATATTTTTGGACATGCACCCACTATGTGATAAAGGTCTACTTAAGCATCCACAATAAAGAACGGCGTTATTGCTCGCTTTGTGGAAACAATGGGTTAACAATGGATTTAATACTGTCAATGCCTAAATTGTACATAAAACATACACGACTGCGAGGACGCGCTAGATACTTAATGCTCGTGCACGTTTCGTGTATACTTATTTTTCTGTTTTAGCAGGAATTTGTGGCATCAATAAAAAGTCTCTGTAATTATAATGTAGAGGAATTACATTTAAATTTGATGATTAGATTACTATTTTTGAAAAATAAAATAAATTCCTTGTTCCAGATGTGTAAGTTTATGACGATAAATCAGTGAATTTGCCTCCATTTACAGCTCTGTTAACCCGATTTTACGTGGAAAAACAACATGCATCTCCCTATGCATTTTAATAATGACACATGATTCAGCCACATAGAAACTAATTGAACAATGTGTTTTAATTAAATAATTTACATTACTTACTGAAGATTCGGATAATTACATATATATAACAGCAAAAGTATTCATATATAAAATGACGGAAACCTGGCAGTGCAAGTTATCAAAAATGCAAGACTACAAATCCAATTTGAAGTAAATATGCACATTTAATATATTCGTGTGTATTACTGCTCAAAACAGACACATTTTTAATTAGGAAAACAGCATTGTTTATACAATAACAGTGATGTCAAACATCCCACATAAATCAATAAATAAAGATTATAGATGAAAAGAAAAAGTCCGCTGTTATTCCTCTTTTATTTCCAGCTGAGCCTTCTCTGTCCTCTCTTGTTTCTCCTTCTTCTGGACTTGCATCTCTTTCCTTGTAGCAAGTATTGCACTTTGTAGGGATGCAATTTCTGCTGACAGAGTGATGACTGAGGGGGGAAGAAGGTAAATTACATAGCGTTAACAATTAACCTCAGAATAGTAAAACTATATCAATTAATTAAATGAATGATGCTTAAATAATCTCCTAAAATAAAACAACCACAATGCGAATGTTCAGCAAAGCACATTAAATCAGTATGAAACAGAGGGATGCAATTAAATAGCATAACCAAACAATATTTATCCACCTTTTATTTTTTACAGCGTTTTTAAATTGTATATTGCACGTCCATGTTTGTGGAACTTCCATTCAAAATACTAAACTAATCACTTAAAATATTAAGTTAGCACTACAAATAAAACATACATATACATATATATATATAAAACATCACAACAGAGCTTACCCTCTTTAAAGGCAGACTGAGCGTGTTTCAGATTTTGCGGTACTAGGATCCCAAACCACTTCAAAGGATCTCTGTGTTCTGGTGTGGGTGATTCTGTCTTTGTTTTCACTTCATCTGTCTCTTGATCATCTTCTTTAACCTCCTTTTGTTTGATACGTACTCGTCTCCGAAGATCTGTAACTTTTAATAATTCTGTCATGAATAGACAATCATATAATTCCTCATTTTAGGTTAATGCATGTATAATCACCAAGGCCTAATATTATTAACATTCATCAACTGCCAAATGAGAGTAAAAATCAGTCACGGTTGTCAGTAATTGAAAGGTATTTGCCAGATGGCTGGTAACTTATTTATTTAATACTAACAATATCTTAGCATTATTATAAAATCACTGTGCTTATTTTTTACTATAAACTTTGATGCGAGCAGGTCATGAAACTGAGAATGCATTATAGATGTTTACTTGTGGACTACATTAAAAAAAAAAAGTTTTACATTTAAAAGCAAAGCAAAAAAATCAAATAAATAACAACACCACCAATTATAATAGCAAGTAGATTAATTTCCATAATTTGTTCTGCCTGTTTTTATGAAATAATGTACACATATTTTAACGTCTGGAGCATTTCTCAAGTCAGTCGCCATTAGCAGGTGTGGCAAAAAGTTAGTTTTGAGCACTTTGCATAATATTAGATGTTAAAGGCTAAACAATAGGCAACATTTTATATAAAAATAGTCTTAATAAATCCTGACTTACCTGTCTTTTTTGCTCCAATGTCTTCTATTGTTTTATTTTTCTGTTCTTCTGCTTTATTCTCGCTTTTCTCACACTTGAACTCTGCTGTTCCGCCTTCCAACAAACTTTAAATCAAGTAGAGTTAGTCAGCTAGTACAATGATTCAAACTAAAGCACGATGAAATGTAAACGATAATTCGCATGTTATGAACAACGGACCTGGTTTCTACATGAACGAGCGGCTCCATCTCACTAGCATATTGCAGAGCAGAGACCTGCTTGTTCCCCATTGAATAACGTGCTTTAGCGATAGAAAACCATCCCTGTGCAACAGAATTAAGGGCATTTTTAAAAATACAGATCTTTAAAATTCGTGACACGCAAAGTCAAACGTAACGTTAACTGCACGTTTACCTCTTCTATAAGGGAATTAAGTTTCTGTCGTTTCTCCTCCAGAGCCTCGAGCTGCTCCATAAAAATCAGCAACTGCTCGTCCAGTCGGAGATTTTCATCAACTCGCATTTCTGTCGTTTTTCAAACCAGATAGAAGTGGAAAATTAAAAAGGTAGAAAAAGATTGACTCGATAAACAGATGTATTCCTGTAGAACGCTTCAGAGCCTCTACCGGTCACGTGATCAAAAGTCACATGGCCGAGATTGCGTAGTTTAGTATGGTTTTGTGAATACGAGTTTTGTTTGCTTGTGCTTTCCGGTGACTACGGTCAAGCTCGCGCATAACGGAATAAATAATTTTTGTGAAGATTCAGTGTGAGAGATTCTATTCTGAAGTTCATATGTTCTTATTGTTATTATTTTTTTAAAGCTTTTACTTATGCCATCTATTCGATAATAACAACCTAGTGTTATTTCGTGTGTAGTTTTAACGTGAACGACTAAAACTGGAAAATGCTTTATTTGTTTTCGTTCCAATGTGGCTTTTTAATTCATATTGGATTCGAGTTTTAGACAACTCTTATAGTTATTTACACTTACATAGCAAAAATAACAAAACTTTACTTCCCATACCGGGAGTCGAACCCGGGCCGCCTGGGTGAAAACCAGGAATCCTAACCGCTAGACCATATGGGAGACATACATGTAACTTGAGAGCACACTATCTAAATAACAACTTCTTCCATCCGGCCAAACACAAGAGACACTTTTAAAGGTTATCTTAATTTGGGCACTTCTTTCCATATCGTATCCAGCGCAACAAAAGTAAAACAAATTTGAATTAAAGCTTAATCGCATCAATTAAAATGACTTTCATTTTTACCTTAAATATGCAAACATGCTGCGGTGTCGATAATTGTAAACCATGGATTTTTGCTTAAAGTTAATAACAAACTACAAAAAGGTGTCATATAATCTGACACCAAAATATAGTTTGTTTAAATATGATACAAGTAAACTGTCTGAAAACAGAATGTACAGGTATGAAAGATCATTTCTATCTGCACTCATCACCACCTCCGGTAGCTCGCCGTGATCGTATAGTGGTTAGTACTCTGCGTTGTGGCCGCAGCAACCCCGGTTCGAATCCGGGTCACGGCAGGGATGAGTCCCTATCACGGCACAGGAGTGTGATTTTTTTTTCCCCCATAGAATATTATTTGATTGTGTTGCACCTCACTTATGGCAAAGAAACTGGTTTTATTGACAACACATTTATTTAGCGAATATGTTTTTGTACTAGCATATGCTCACTTCGCAATCACATATGACGACATGGATGTTCCGAGCAGATCGTCCAATTGCAAGCCGAGTAAACTTCACGAGGTGCTGTTCCTCCCAGTGTCACGAACAGTGATTGGCTAGCGTGCACCACGTGGGCTTACAGTTACATGTGACTCGGTGGCGCGATGTTTCTGCTACTTCATAATGTTACTTCACAGAGCAGATATTAACTTTGTTCAATATCCAGCTCCAGGAGGACAGCTGCATGCACCTTACAAGACAATTAATCGATATCAGGCAATAACTATATTTCACAAATCATCAAAAGGTACGTACAGGCGTATTAAGTCAATTGCATGTTACTTTCACGCTGTCTGGTGCATTATAACTTCAGATTAAGAGTGTTTTGTTGTCTCATGAACATGCTTTCTTTCATCCAACAGATGCCAATGGAGGCAGAAGCTGTAAATCATCCGTATTGGCCACGCAACCTGTCCATTCCCAAATATGTGGCCAATGACCGTTCGATGTCAGAGATCCTCATATTTCTTTTCTCCGTGTCCGGAATCCTGCTGTTTGCCACCTGGTCCCTGACTGGCTGTAAGGTGTCTGGAAGCAGGCTCAGTGCAGCGAGAAGGTTAGCTCTGTGCTGGTTCACTGTGTGCGGCTTCATCCATGGGGTCATTGAGGGATGGTTCTCCTTATACTACGCTATCATTCCTGAAGACCAGAGTTTCCTTTCTCAGCTGTGTAAGTGAGGTTCAAAGTCTGATTCAGTTTATCTTTAGTGTGTTTTGAGATAGTAGTTAGACACTTTTCCCCTTAACGTCCAGTCCATGTCATTGCTTGAATCTTTTTTCATTATAAATGTTATAAATCATAATACACAACATACAAACACTATGCATTCGACAGAGAAATTCTGTAATGATGTCTGGTGCATTCAAGTCCATTTTGCAGACACGAGATAGAGATTCTACTTTTTAGCGAAAACAGTATTTTGTGCTCCTACAAAATTATTTAAAGATCATTGTCAGTTGTGTGTTATCTTATGTGCTGTAAATTAAAAATTCCCAACAAAACCGTGTTAGTTCCCCCGCAAAAAATGAATGAAAAATGAAATTTCTGCTATTATTCACCCTCATGTCATTCCAAAATCCTGAGACCTTTATTCATCTTCAGAACACAAATGAAGATATTTTAGATTAAATCGGAGAACTCCCTCATAAATTACACTTCATGACTTCAGTGGTTCAACTGTAATCTTATGAAGTTCCAAGGACAAATTTGTGTGCCAAAAAACTGAAAACGACTTTGTTCCCCAGTGTCATCTCTTCATCAGGTTGCCACGGTGCAAGTTTACTACACAGGTTAGCTGTAGTTGTTTTTAGTTTTTTTGGCACAAAAAAGTGTTCATGGAGTTTTGTATAATTACA
The DNA here is from genome assembly GCA_903798115.1 of Danio jaintianensis. Classification (NCBI taxonomy): domain Eukaryota; kingdom Metazoa; phylum Chordata; class Actinopteri; order Cypriniformes; family Danionidae; genus Danio; species Danio jaintianensis. Next base: position 9,131,224 of record CAIGQV010019951.1, on the reverse strand, counting down.
GTTGAACCATCAAAGTCAGTATGGTGAGTATTTAATAACATTAATTTTCTTTTATGTGAATGACTTTTATATGACTTTTTTTTCTGTAAAAACGATAACAAGATTTTCTGAATTCTAGATTCTCATACTTTTACTACGTTTGATGCCTCTCATATGCATTCAACTTTTAAAACAAAGATCTTTCCATTGTGCATTGAACACACCAATATTCATATATTTGACTACCAAAAATGTTTAGTTTTTTGTTTTTTTTATCTTCTTTAGGGAAAGAATATTCTAAAGGAGACAGCAGATATGCGATGTAAGTAAAACACAAGCTTACATGTTTATGTATTGAATCTGTGCATTGTATTATACCTCCTTGTATTGTTTTATTTTTATTCTCTAGAGCGGACAATTTCACCGTCAGCATGGAGACGGTAACCGCGTACATGTGGGGTCCCTTCAGCATATGGACTGTTCTGGCCTTTCTGTATAATCGGCCCTACAGATTTGTGCTGCAGCTCATCGTATCATTAGGTAAGATATTTATTGCATAATACATACTTTATATACAAACAGTTATTTTTCCACATCATACCTCATCAAACAGTGGTTGCCTCCCTTCTTGACTTTTTTTAAGTCATTACTCCACAACCACAAACAATACATGTTATTTGTTCTTTATATATATGACAATATAATCCTATTGGAATGGGTATATTATGAAAGTAATCCAGGTGTACTTCGTTTGCTATGTTGTCTTTATCATATGACATACTGTAAGTTACATCACTGTCATTCACAAATCAAATCCTTCCCTGCGGCCTTCAAACATAATCATATATCACATAATGTGTTTTTGCACACTATTCAGTAGGCAAGTATGCAATTTCAGATGCAGCCAGTGTGTGTTAGAGTGCACAAATTCAGTCTACCATCCAACATTACTTACAGGTCAGCTGTACGGTGCAGTCCTCTACTTCTTCACTGAGCACAGAGATGGATATATTCACAGCGAATATGGTCATCCCATCTACTTCTGGTTCTACTTTGTGTTCATGAATATTTTGTGGATCGTCATCCCTTTCGTTCTTATTGTGGACTCATGGTTTCAGCTGTCTTCCTGTCAGTCCATGTTCGATAAAACGACATTGAAAGAGAAGTCTAAAAGAAGCTAGAGCAGAAATACTATGAACAATACTTGTGTGTTAAGATTCGAATGTAATTTTATATTATGGTGTCGCTGGTGGGAGAAAATGGAAAAAGGCTGAAGTGGGTCGTATTACAGATATAAATATTGATTAAATGCACTTATCCACATTATTTTGCAATGCAGAACTAAGTGAATGTATGAGAGTTCCAGTTCATTTGCAGCTGTGGGGAAATTACTAAGTTAACGGTGAAACTGAATGCACTACAAACCAATGTGTTTATGAAAATCTGTAAAATTTTACATAATATAAGAAATATATATAAATAAAATATCTAAGAAAATACTAGTTGGCAAAATCAAGCTGCAAAGCAAGCCGGTTTCTGTTTTGTACAGCTAAAAATCAATCTTACATGCTCTAACATGAAAATTAAGGTGGATAGTACTCCAGCAGGGTTGCTTCATATTTACCTGTTTTTTATGCCTCTGTGCACTATATCTGTTCTCTACGCTCAGGTGCCTTTCTTGTTTTTATTTTTATTGCAAATGAATAAGTATGCTGTTTATGTCTGAAATTGTATTAAATAATTCACCATTCTTTTATATCAATGTTGTCTGGCTGTTCTATTACTTCATTCAAGTTTATTTTATAGCACTTTTCACAATGATTATTGTTCCAGAGGTTAAGGAAAAAGGTTAAGGTGTGAGAGGTACAGCTGTCAAGCATATAAATATATATTCTATTTCCTTTATTTAATGTTGTGCAATATTATTTGTATTCACAAGTAAACCTTTGTATTACTTTATTAGATTTTATAAGAAATTCTGGTGATTATTTGCATGTAATTAATTTCTGTTATTACATTTATAATTACACTGTTGTTGACCCATCTTTTACACCTTAACCCACCCTTAAACCTGACCCTAACCCCATCTTAATAGCCCCTTCTTCTGCAATACAATATTATTATTCCTTTTATTTCATACTTTTAGGTCCATATCCAAAAACATAACAATCACAAAATACAAAAAAAACAAACATACTATACAATCATAAATATACATTTTACAACCATTTAAAAAAAAAAACACACAAACATTTATTCCTATGCTTCCTATACCAGGAGTGGTAGTTAGTATTTCTTAGTGTGGGATCACTTAAAACCTTTATAATGAACACAATAAGTACATTGTAGTTAATGTGACTAAATAAATTGTAACCAATTTTTTTTATAACAGTGTCTGGTGCAAAGAGTTTTTTTTTTTGTGGAAATTTTATCACATTTTGAATGTGTATGTATTCTTCTTTCCAAGTAAAAACTACATGACTCCATTTTATTAAAGGATAAATTAGAAACAAATCTGTTCTACTACAGTATATAAGAATTAACAATCATGTTAACGTTGACATCTTTGTGGTGATGATGACGATAATAAACTAAATTACACACAAAATTTGTAGAGTTAAAATATTTAAATAATAATAACATAATACAAATCATAAAAGTAAAGGATTAATTTGCTAGCATATAGTGTCAAAATGCCGAAACCCGGGATCGAACCAGGGACCTTTAGATCTTCAGTCTAACGCTCTCCCAACTGAGCTATTTCGGCTACATAGACCCCTGCTGGACAGAAGCCGTAATATTGTGTCCGGTAACGAGCTAGGATTATACAATTTCTCACAAACCCTCATTCATCTTCATATCCATAAGTAGAGGCTCTATTTTAATTTCGAAACATATGTTTTCTACCTCACGTCTTATTAAGCCTTTAAGAGGACATCACACATTTGTAGGTGTGACTTTTTGCAGATCTGTTTAAAAATGGCAGCCATTCAAAATTGGACAATATACAGACAAAGGTAAATATGGTGTCAATCATTTTATAAGTAAATATTTTCAATGCATAACTTCTTAAAGACATCACAGCAATTCTTTATTGGAAACTATGCTGTTGGCAGGACATTCACTCCCCATCCCCCATGGGCTTTGTCTGGTTATTGTCATTGTTACTCAATGGACAATTTGAAGCTCAAACTGAATACAAAGACAAATGTTTATCCTTTCTTCTCAACAGAAACCTTATATCTCTGATTCTACGGTAGATACTTCTATATGCTAAAAAACGGTCACAAGCAATCAACTTATACTGTGTCTACAATTGTGTGCATCGTCCTTTAGGTATGAAGATAAATTAGGCATGGTGCAAAATGCTTTACACCTATTGTTCTTTTCATTGTAGGTAATAATTTGTTATATTCGCTTTGTTCTGTGTGGAGTTTGCATGTTCTCCCCGTGTTCGCGTGGGTTTCCTCCGGGTGCTCTGGTTTCCCCCACAAGTCCAAAGACATGCGCTATAGGTGAATTGGGTAGGCTAAATTGTCCGTAGTGTATGAGTGTGTATGAATGTTTCCCAGTGATGGGTTGCGGCTGGAAGGGCATCCGCTGCGTAATACATATGCTGGATAAGTTGGCGATTTATTCCGCTGTGGCGACCCCAGATTAATAAAGGGACTAAGCCGAAAAGAATGAATGAATATTCGCTTTGGTTACTTGGTTTGGTTAATCAAACAGCAAAGAAAATCGGTCAACGATGCTCCTCTATCGCCCCCTACAGGAAAAATATGAAGAAAACGTATACATATTGTTTTTACTTTGGGCCTAACACAAGAGGTCACTATTGCACAATGTATAAAGGAGCCCTCAAAATGGAGGCTAGTTATTCAATTTAACTGCACGCCTATCAATAATTACTATTAAAAAGTGTCCCCATACGTTGTTAATATATCTACCACGCAATTTTTTTTACCTGGACAGATAACTAATATTCTGGATCAATTATTAGCCTAAATGAAACTTTCTCAGAAATGTATGGAAACTGCTGTAGGGATCATATATTTTTCAAGCCACAACCCAGAAAGAAATTGGTGCCTGTATATAAATGTGCTTTTAAAGAATCTGTTTGGATTGGTAGATTTGCGTGCAAACAATGCCTGGGAAATCAATTGTAGCAAGGCAACCAGTCTTGCTTGCTTGGATGCAGACAGCGTTTTAGCACTTCTGGTCATCATTTTGAAGTCAATGGGTTCTTGACTTTCTTTTTGTTTGTTTGTTAAATGCCTAAAATAATGTGTGTAATATAAGTTCAAGATATTTTCACTCTTTATTATATAATTATTCCATCATTTTATTGTAGCCTATAATGGTTAATGAATCGGATATCTCAAACATTTACAGAAAACAGTTTTTATTCTGAATGGGGAAAATGTGGATAGAACATTCATACACTGAAAAAAAAAAAAACTCTTGACGTCCCTGGGTGGGCTCGAACCACCAACCTTTCGGTTAACAGCCGAACGCGCTAACCGATTGCGCCACAGAGACCGGTGGTCATGGACCCTGGTGTCTTCTTCAAGTAGAAACAGAGTTTCTGTCATAAAGTGCAAATCAGTGTTTCCCGACCCTGTTCCTGAAGGCACATCAACAGTACACATTTTCAACCTCTTCCTAATCAAACAAACCTGAATCAACTCATCAGAACATAAGAAGAGACTACAAAACCTGAAGTTAATGTGTCAGATAAGGGAGACATCCAAAATATGTACTGTTGGTGTGCCTCTGGGAACAGGGTTGGGAAACACTGGTCTAAATTATGCACCAATTATACATGAAAGGCATTTTTAGGTTCACAAAAAGGCATTGCCTGTCTATAAATATTCACATGACCACTGTCAATGTATAACATTTGAAATCCTGACTCCAAATTCTGCCATTAGCTAATATTAAATACCTTGGTTCATGTTTTCAGTTTACTTTGTTATTTTTCTCAAAAAGAAGTCTAGCTGCTGCTTTTGACATTTATTTTGACCAATAATCGCAGTTTATTAGCCACATCTTTGCCTTATAAAATATTTATATATATATATTAATAAAATAAAAACTTACAAGCCATTATAATTGTATGATTTTGTATTGAGGATAAACAATCCATATTTTATTACAATAAATGTCCTAATTACTCAATTACAGTAGTTACACCTTATTGACAGTAGATGTCGCTCTTTAATAAAGCAAGAGGAGTAAAATAACTAGTAGAGTAGTAAATGTGTAATAACACTAGAGTAACATAACAACATAACACTTTGATTTCCCTGGATGTCAAGTGTGTCAGGCTTAATGCAAGTTTAAAACCATGAGTTACTGGCCAATTTACACTATAAATTTGTAATTGTGACGTGTGTTTTGTAGATAAAGTTTGCATTTTATTTAGGCTTTGCTTTCAATGTTTGAACTGAAAATCAATATTATTTACCAAAAAATAAATACATTATTATACAGGAGGTAAGCTAATTAACTGTAGACGTTTTTGGTGGTTTATTAAGTGTACAACACGGATATCACTAGTGGGCCATTGTAAGGCACAACTAATGTCTAAATGTGTGTGATTAATAAGAGTTTTGCTGTGTCAATTTAACATTCATATCTATCACTGAAAGCAAAGGAATAAAATAAGATAAAAAAAAGAAAAGTTCACCGTCCCTGGGTGGGCTCGAACCACCAACCTTTCGGTTAACAGCCGAACGCGCTAACCGATTGCGCCACAGAGACTTGTATCTCCATGCTGAATGATTCCTCTATTTGTACAACCGGTCCTCAAATCACCACCACTTCACTTTTTTATAAATATACCTTGCAATAATACATACCTTTTTTCTAGCAGAAGGCAGCCAGCTTTCCAGGTTGATTGGAACATATATTTGGTAGACAATGTGAATTGTGAACATTTATTTTATGCCTTCAGTGAGAACTTGCTTGCATTCCAAGCACACCACCTTTGGAAAAACACATAAATGAAAAAGAAACACAAATGTTTATTTCAGCCATTGATTTACATGGCATGTCATGCATTTGGTATATGCTATTTTAGATAGTCAGTGCCATATTCCATATTACCAACATACAAACAACAATTAGTGTTGCTTGCCATATAAGTAGATTCCAGTTTGGTTCGTTTTTTGCTTCTTGAAACAAACACGTAGAATTATTCTTGTAATCTTATCAAGTAACTAACAATTAAATGTAATTAAATACATGAGTCATGACCAATACATGAGGATCACTTGGGGTCTGTCGTTAGCCTGTTTGTGTAAAGGACTGCGGTCAGGCCAGCCGCCAGTTTAAAAAGAATGGTCGTTTCGGCGGTCGCTCATACACTGCGTATTACGGTAGAGCGCTAAAAACTGAACTGAACACAAATACTGTTGCTGCTAACGCATGTTTGTCATGATAGATCGGCATCTATCACGGTCTGATCATAAATAATTAAATAATAACGAAACGAATAATACATGAATGCAACAAAAAAAGCGGAATTTCAAGGCTGCTTTATCCGTATTTACAAAACAAAAGTTCAATCTCACAGACAGCACTATTTTGTCCCTGTATTCAAAAATGTATAATAATAAAACGAAAAATACACCTTAGATTAATTATACACATTGCCACAGTGTCAATTAAACCTTTTATCGTGGCCATTTGATGTGAAATTATAAAATAAGAGCCCTTTAAATCTTACACAAAACACTGTTTGGCCCTGATAAAAAAAAAATAAAAATTATAAAAATAAAATTATTAGATATCACAGCCCAGCTTTACCTCATATTGATTGTGGACATTACCACGGTGTCAACTAAACAGTTTTCATGGGCATCTGATGTGAAATTATAAAATAAGAGCCCTTTAAACATTACATAAAACACTGTCCACGACTTTAAAAAAAACCTATTAGATATCATAGGCCAGTTTTACCTCAGATCGACATAGATATATACACTAGATATCGCATACGGACCCTCACCATGCGTCAATAGCGCCGCCACATTTGTACAGGGCTCCCAGGACAAAAGTCATTCAACAGCACTAGTCAAGACAGTGTGCCAATGTGAAGATGCTGGACTTTTGCGCTCCTTACGGGTGTAGTAACGAGCAAACAAAGAATACAAAGCACAATGGCAGAACATTTCATAGGTAAGATTTCGTTTTTTACATGTTACAAACTTTTGTGTTTAACAAGTAACGTTATTGATGATAATACAGTCTCTTGCTGCACTGATCATAAGGCAAAGTAGCATCAACTTGCACTGAATTCTAGGCTTATGCTAGTTTTATTGAGTAAAATAAGAAAACAATGAAAAAGAAATATGACAACGAGATGCTGCGGAGCCAGAAACTTGTATTATTGTCGGCTAAGTAAACGAGTCGTTCATAACGGAGATTCATTCACAAACTAATTGCTCCCTCCGTTAGAATGAGAAGTGAAAGCAGGAGAGGGGGTGTGTTTCACGACACGGATTAGATCAAATTTAACATGGAGGGAGGATAATACATTTCCATGCACACAAACACACTCTTTATCGGCAATGCCCGTGATGATCCATCGATGTAGAAAAGTGATGTAAAATTATAATTTTCGTAATTACATTTTTTTTTTTTTTACATTTTTTTGCGTACTGACCACGGGGGAAAATTCCCGATCATAGATATATGTATATATGTGTATATCTCTGGCTCTGGATGGCCACAGTCCTCCATTGCACCTTGGTCCCGCATTCATTTCAAAGTAGCGCTACCCTGTACTAAAATGGCGGCTCTATTGACGCATTCCTTCCAATAGACAACAACAGGCCAGGCGACATCTAGTATATCTATGTCAGATTGATAGTAGACATTACCACGGTGTCAAGTAAACAGTTCTCATGGGCATCTGATGTGAAATTATAAAATAAGAGCCCTTTAAACCATACAAAAAACTATATTTGGCCCTGATTTAAAAAATGATTAAAATAAAACTATTAGATATCACAGGCCAGTTTTACCTCAAATGAATAGTGTCAACTAAACCCTTCTGTGTGTGAAGTTATAAAAGAAGAGCCCCACAAATCTTCTAAAGAACCTTCTTTGTTCTTGAATTCAAATTTTTATTAAAATAAAATATTATACACAGAGAGAGTGTAAGGGCTAAAGCAAGGATGTTAACTTTGTACTGCATCATGAAACTATCAGTCACAGGTAAATCTGGCCTGTGATATCAAATTGTTTTATTTTAATACATTTTTGATTTCACGTAAAAAAAAAAGCTGTATTTTATAGAAGATAGGGGAAGCTTTTGTTTTATAATGCCGCATCAGACAGTCCTGAAAATGTTTAGCTGACACTGTGGCAAAGTCTACTATCAGTCAGAGGTCAATCTGGCTTCTGATATCTAATAGTTTTATTTTAAGAAATATTTTAATTCAAGAACAAAGAAGGTTCTTTAAAAGATTTGTGGGGCTCTTATTTTATAATTTTACATCAGACAGCCCTGAAAAAGGTTTTGTTGACACTGAGGTAGGGTTACACGATACTGGAATTCGGTACCAATCGATACTGAAACTTTAAAAACGTCCATTTCCCGCTGACATTTGAGCGCTACTGTGCACGTTCTTAAACAGCACTGTTTTGCCGTTGTGTTCATGTGCTCAACAGAAATGACTGTGATTGGCTGTGAAGCTCATCAGTTGATCGAACTTACCGCTGTTTACTGAGTTTAACCACAGACACAGGGACACTGGATCGTTTTAAAGCCGCGATTCATCAGCGGATGGCTCGTATGTCAGCTTATAGACAAACCAGCTGATCAAGGTGACTTTGAAACATTCCAGTGTCCCTGTATCTGTGGTTACACTCAGTAAACTGTGGTGAGTTCGGTGAACTGATGACCTTCACGGCCAATCACAGTCATTTCTGTTGAGCATGTGAACACAACGGCAAATCAGCGCTGTTGAAGAACGTGCTCAGTAGCGCTCAAATGTCAGCGGGAAATGGACATTTTTAAAATTTCAGTATCGATTGGTACCCAATTCCAGTATCGTGACAACCCTACACTGTGGAAAAGTCTATCAGTCAGAGGTGACTCTAGCCTGTGATATCTAATAGTTTTATTTTAATACATTTTTGAACTCAGGAACGAAGCAGTATTTTATAGAACATTGGGGGCCTCTTATTTTAAAATTCCACATCAGATGCCCATGAAACACTTTAGTTAACTAGTTAACTAAACCAGTTAACCAGTTATCGTGGTAATGTCTACAATCAATCTGAGATAAAACTGGCCTCTGATATCTAACAATTTTATTTTTATCATTTTTTTTAAATCAGGGACAAAGCAGTGTCTTGTGTAAGGTTTAAAGGGCTCTTATTTAATAATTCCACATCAAATGGCCATGATTTTTTTTTGGTTGAAACCGTGGTAATGTCCATTATCAATCTGAGGTAAAACTTGCCTGTGATATCTAATAGTTTTATTTTAAGCATTTTTTATTTTATTTTAGGGACAAAACAGTGATTTGTGTAAGGTTTAATTGGCTCTTATTTTATAATTTCACATCAGATGGCCATGAAACAGTTTAGTTAACACTGTGGTAATGTCTTCTATCAATCTGGGATAAAACTGGCCTGTGATATCATTCATTCATTCATTTTCTTTTCGGCTTAGTCCCTTTATTAATCTGGGGTCGCCACAGCGGGATGAACCGCCAACTTATCCAGCATATGTTTTACGCAGCGGATGCCCTTCCAGCCGCAACCCATCACTGGGAAACATCCATTCACACACATACACTACGGACAATTTTAGCTTACCCAATTCACCTATACCGCATGTCTTTGGACTTGTGGGGGAAACCGGAGCACCCGGAGGAAACCCACGCGAACACGGGGAGAACATGCAAACTCCACACAGAAATGCCAACTGACCCAGCCGAGGCTCGAACCAGCGACCTTCTTGCTGTGAGGCGAACGTGCTACCCACTGCGCCACCACGTCGCCCCTGTGATATCTAATAGTTTTATTTTAATCATTTTTTAAAAATCATGGACAAACAGTATTTTGTGTAATGTTTAAAGGGCTCTTATTTTATAATTTCACATCAGATGCCCATGAGAATTATTCCCACATCAGATTATAAAAATAAAACTATTAGTTATCACAGCCCAGCTTTACCTCAGATTGATTGTGGACACCGTGGTAATGTCCACAATCAATCTAAGGTAAAGCTGGGCTGTGATAACTAATAGTTTTATTATTATAATTTATTGAAATCGGGAACAAAGCAGTGTTTTGTATAAGGTTTAAGGGGCTCTTATTTTATAATTTCACATCAGATGCCCATGAGAAGTGTTTGGTTGACACCGTGGTAATGTCTACTATCAATCTGAGGTAAAAATGGCCTGTGATATCTAATAGGTTTATTATTATTATTTTTTTTAAATCATGGACAGTGTTTTATGTAATGTTTAAAGGGCTCTTATTTTATCATTTCACATCAGATGCCCATGAGAACTGTTTAGTTGACACCGTGGTAATGTCTACTATCAATCTGAGATAAAACTAGCCTTTGATATCTAATAGTTTTATTTTAATCATTTTTTAAATCAGGGCCAAACAGTGTTTTGTCTAAGATTTAAAGGGCTCTTATATTATAATTTCACATCAGATGCCCATGAGAAGTGTTTAGTTGACACCGTGGTAATGTCCACTATCAATCTGAGGTAAAATTGGCCTGTGATATCCAATAGTTTTATTTTAATAATTTTTTTTAATGTCAAACATTGTTTTGTGTAAGGTTTAAAGGGCACTTATTTTATAATTTCACATCAGATGCCCATGAGAAGTGTTTAGTTAACACCATGGTAATGTCTATTATCAATCTGAGGTAAAACTGGCCTGTGATATCAAATAGTTTTATTTTAAATAAAAAAAAATTTTGATCAGGGCCAAACAGTGATTTCTGTAAGGTTTAAATGGCTCTTATTTTATAATTCCCAATCAGATGGTCAAAAAAAGTTTAGTTGACACCATGGTAATGTTTTCTATCAATCTGAGGTAAAACTGGTTTTATTTCAATAATTTTTCAATTGGACAAAGCATTGATTTATGAAAGGTTTAAAGAGCTCCTATTTGATCATTTTACTTCAGATGGCCATGAAAAAGGTTTAGTTAACACTTAGGTAATGTCTGATATCAATCTGATGTACAAATGGCCTGTGATATCTAATAGTTTTATTTTAATATTTTTTGTTAATTCAGGGACAATGCTTTGTGGAAGAATTAAAGGGCTCTTATTTTATAATTTCACATTAAATGGCCACGATAAAAGGTTTAATTAACACTGTGGCAAGGTGTATAATTAATCTAAGGTGTAGCCGACTTGTGAAATCAGTTAGTTTTATTATTATACATTTTTGAATACAGGGACAAAGTAGTGCTGTCTGTGAGATTTGAAGGGCTTTTGTTTTGTAAATACGGATAAAGCAGCCTTGAAATTCCGCTTTTTTTTGTTGCATTCATGTATTATTCGTTTCGTTATTATTTAATTATTTATGATCAGACCGTGATAGATGCCGATCTATCATGACAAACATGCGTTAGCAGCAACAGTATTTGTGTTCAGTTCACTTTTTAGCGCTCTACCGTAATACGCAGTGTATGAGCGACCGCAGAAATACCTTACGGCTAGAACGACCATTCTTTGTGAACTGGCGGCTGGCCTGACCGCAGTGTCAAAAGGCGGTCAGATGTGGTACAAAATTTGATGGAGGTGGCCACCTTTATCTCTCCGTTATGCAGGAAAAATCTGCATATAAATGATATACACTTCGTGTACCTTGCAGTTAAAAAAGTGGAAGCCAAGTTAAAAAAACAAGCTCTTAAACAAGATAAAACGTGTATAGAACAAAAGGGCAAAACTTGACAAGCTAAACTGTCTCAACCAACAAATGGAGTCAGTGTGATGGTGGAATACCTAGTCGTCAAGCAGTCGTCCACGGCATCTAGAAAACCTGTTTGGATACAGTCATTTCACAATTCCCTTGAGACATTTTCGTTTTGGGAGCTATTGGCAAATAAATTGCATAAACGTTGTTTTGAACAATACAAAAATTGCACAACCCACACGATCATAGCGGGTGGATTCTTGTTTATGCTGTTTATAGTTACTGACCATGCTGAGGAGCAATTACATTAGAATTTAAATAATTTCTATTAATAACAGTCAACGACATTTCTCCGTTATTACTTTTTAGATCGCATCCGTGGGATCATGCAATCATTTTGTAAAGCAGGTTCATGTAAAGTTAGCTAATCTACAATTTGCAGACAACGGCAGCACTATGAACTCGAATCGCTTGTTGTTGTTTTAAAGTTAAAGTATTTGAATCTTCTTACCTTAAAAATGTATAACCTTCTGAACAGTTTGCAAACGGGAAAGTATGTGTCTCCTGTCTTATTGACCAAAATGTGTATACAGCAAGGAGGCGTCGTCTTATTGGTCGCCTCCACGTGAAAATCGTGATGTCATTGGCTACACAATTAAATTATTAAAATGCTTTTAAATATAGTCAAAAACATGTACCAGCCTCGTGTTATTTATATAAATGTATATTTTTATTACTCAATAAAAACAGAAAAACAAACTTTTTTAAATAACTGGTTTATTACTAGTTTATGCAATAATGAGCAACACAGATTTTGACCATTTTTAACAGCAGTTATAAATCCAGAATAAAAAAATCATGTTTTAGAACAAAACATCAAAGCGATATACTCTTATTTTACAAAAATAAACTAAAGTTTAGTGGTACATTCAGCAAATGTCCTAATAGCCTTGTGATTTCCCACAGCTTTCAAGTTTATACAGATCTATGCATTAACAAGTCACAACATTAAACATTAAAGATAGTATAAATACTACCCATACAGTAAACATATTTAGGCTTTAAAATCTGAAATTGGACTACAAGTAAAGACCAAAAACATGATTTATGGGCACTTTACAGGAATCAGCTTCACAATATTATTTTTTTTATATAATTCTTTGAGTTAATTCCTAGTTAAACATCTTGCTCAGCCTTTGACCAAGTTTACTGTCTAGGTCTTTTAACTTCGAGTTCACTTGTTTCAGAGCAGTGCGAGCTGAAGCAGAATCAGGTTGGAGTTCCAGAATTTTTCCAAAGGCCATGCGGGATTCCTCCAGTTCGCCAAGCTGCAGACACGCTTGCCCACGCCGGTACCATGCCTTAGTGCTCTTTGGGTTCAACTCTGTGGCCTTGATACTGCTGTCTTTGGATTTACCGAGCTGGCCTAACTTCAGTTGGCATAAAGAGAGATTGCAGTGAAGTTCTGCTTTTACAGTTTTGTACTCCTCCTCATTTGGAATGGTGGAGTCATTTGGACTTTCTGCACCTTCGTCTTCATCCTCATCCTCGTCTTCTTTTTCCTCATCTTCTTTAGGTGTCTCGACCACTGGGTCTCCTCTTGTCTGAACCTGTAAAGTTATTGCCAGTTTTACAGCTCTGCAGTAACAGTCTGCTGCACCCCACATATCTCCTTTCCCAAACCGCTGACCACCTCTCTGTTTGTGAGACAGAACCCAAGCCCACTTCTCTCCAGCTGTCATCTGCCAAGACTCTTGCCCCGGGGTTAAAGCATGAAGCTCGAGCGTAAAGCAGTCGGTTTGTTGAGACAATCCTTGTGCTGATGTATTTTTAGTCTGGGTACCATCAACATCACTGCAAGCTGCATTCCAGGCACTTACTGTGAACTGCAATTTAAAAAAAAGAATGTTTATGAATGATTAATAGAATCATATTTTCCCATGATCTCCTTGTACATATTTGTAAATATGTACATGCCAGATTTACTGCAAGTTACAATACTATATATAAGAAAATTTTATATTTAATAATTAATTTAAGTAACAGTACAACCAAAATCAAAGATCTTCTGATTATTTACTCTTACCCAGGCCACCCAAAAGATATATCTTTTTAGGATTTTTCTCCATAATAGGCACCATAAAAATGCATTTGAAGTCAAATTCAAAGTAATCCAAGTGACAAGTCTACAAGTAAGATAATAAATAATCAGTTAATTTCTGAAGTAAAGAAATATAATAAAATTGCTTTGCATGAAATGTGGATTTTGGACCATAAACAATGAGCTTAGTTAAGTCCTTAAAAGCTTTCCTCTAAAATCTTAAATTCTCATTAGCTGAAGCAAGAAAGTCATACACATCTTGGACAACCTGGATCTGAGTAAATAGTTTTTAGGCAAACTCTTCCATTATTCATTCAGAATTAGATAGTTTCCATAATATCTATTTAATGGCTTTTTCTATTTAAAACAATAATGGCTTTAGATTTTCTTTTAAAGGTCATTTTCATCAAATCACTGCCCTACTTGGAATATAGTGTTTTATATCTATGGCCAATAAATCAAAACAATAATGGCTTTACATTTTCTTTTAGAGGTAATTTTCAATAAATGACAGCCCTACTTGATATACAGTGTCTTACAGTGTTTTTCTATGGCCAATAAACCAAAAAGAATTGCTTTAAATTCATCTATCATGATACAATACATTTCAAATCAGTTGCAAGATACGCATAAAATACAAATGTTTAGTTATTCTGAAAAGTGTGAAAAACTTGGCGGAGCTGAAGATTTCTTTTGATGTGCTTTGCCCACTGCATTGGTTGAATGTTCTGCACAGCATCATGAGCAATGCAATTTGTCAGCTTGAACTCTGCTAATAAACATGTTTTAAAAAAACTCAACAGCTCAAATCATAATAATAATATGTCTTTAAAGGTTATTATTCACTGAACAGATCAATTATTTATAACAAATGTTCAAACTGGCAGTCGATTTTTATTTCACGGGAACTTATAAAATATAGTTAAATTATGCTTCAGCGCGTCTATATTTTAGTAGTGTTCTTACTTCACACATCTCTCCAGCCCTCATGCCCTCCAAGCAGCCCTCAGTAATGTCACACTGGCCCTCGCCCATGCGCAACACCAGCCACTCATCTAGAGGAACCTGCAGCACAGACTCCAGCGAGCGGGGATATGAGGTAGCTTGCTCGCTACAATTAACACTTGCTGTTGATTCTTGCTCTGGAGAAGTACTAGGCAGTGTGTTTTCCTCCGCGACAGTCTTTCTCCGCACCTTGACTTTACACAGAGACCCCATCATAGGCGTGATGTCCCCTCGACTTCTTTCTCCAAGCCGCTTTCGGCGCACCTCCCACAGACCACCGGGACACGCCGAGATCCAGGAGGTCTCACTGGGAACACGACCAGGGTCTTGGACTGTCGCCATAGTAAAAGACCAGAATTTTCTGGAACAAAAGAAACGAAAGCCATTAAATTCAGACTATATAGGTGGTGGCAATCATGAGACCTGTTAAGCACTGTGATAGAAAGTGTTTATTGAAATCCTGGCGCTTCAATAGCTTGAAAATGCATGGGTGTTAAAACAAAAAACGTCTATAATTGAATATGGCATATTATTAAACGCGTGTACCTACTTTAGTGTTCGTTGTTTAAGTCAGTCTCTTCTTCCACAGTAAATTTCTCACAGTGGATCTGCTCCATCGCCCTCTACAGGTGCGGGATGTTCTGGATGTAAATTGTGTTCTGGGTTTGATTTGACTGTAGTTGTCGCTCTTTTGGATATACTATGAATTATAGTAAATTGCTGTATTTACATTAATAAAATAAGTGCTAATGAACTGTGAGATACACATGTGGCAAAGTACACCTTGTAACACCTATAACATGCAACATTTTGTTTGCATTTTGTGGTAGAATTCAAATGCAAAACATATAGACTTTCAGAGCAAATATTATTTGAAATTGCCCGGGTAGTAACTGATTATACAACAAATCATTCAAGGTATACCGCGGTTTTGTCAAAATTTTCTGCAATACCGTTCCTAAGGTATGTGTACTATTTTTTATTTCCTTTTTTTTTGTTTTTTAGGACAACAGTATCTCCAGCAGAAAAGATATCCAAAGATGTCGTTTTAAATTGTAAAAAAAAAAATCTGTTTATGAAATAAATGAAGACAGCAGAAGTCAATAATTCATTTGAATTATTTAGCCGGACATGTTTACTGCTCCAAAATATTTTAAATGTTTCTCAAAATAAAATATACTGTGTTCAAAAGGGAAAAAAGTTTCTGTTGTTTACCCAGACATTTAAAAAGAATATATTTTAGAGCAGTAATCACAATACCGCGAAACCGTGAAACCGTGATATTTTTATCCAAGGTTATCATACCATCAGAATCTTATACCGGCCCATGCCTAACTGTAAATTGACCAAACTCAATTTTTAAGTAATGTGCATTTCTAAGCACCTAACTAGACAACTTTAAAGGCAATTTTATTTAGATTTTTTTAACCCATAGATTTTCAAATATGTGTTTCGGGCTAATATTGTCCTTTCATTCATTCATTTTCCTTCGGCTTAGTCTCTTTATTCATCGCCACAGCGGAATGAACAGCCAGCATATGTTTTACCCTTCCAGCTGCAACCCAGTACTGGAAAACATCCATACACACTCATTCACACATACACTACGGCCAATTTAGCTTACCCAATTCACCTATAGCGCATGTCTTTGAACTATGGGGAAAACCGGAGCACCCGGAGGAAACCCATGCCAACACGGGGAGAACATGCAAACTCCACACAGAAACGTCAACTGGGCCAGCCGGCCTGGTACTCAAACCAGCAACCTACTTGCTGTGAGGCGACAGTGCTAACCACTGAGCCACCGTGTCGCCCCTAATATTGTCCTATACTTACAAATTACATCAAAGGAAGGCTTATTTATTCAACTTTCAAATTATTTATGAATTTCAATAAATAAAATGACTTATGACTGGTTTTGTTGTTCAGGGTCACACATAAATAAACAAACAAATAAATAAATAGACATGAGTATAAAAAATTATGTAAAGTAGCCTATAGAAACGAAATATTTTCCAAATAATATTTTAATCCCATGCACGTGTAATATTAGTTGTTGTTCTTATTCACAGTTTAAATAGGGTGTTATACAAGAAACTACATGCCATTTACAGTAGCCTACATATTAGGATGGAGGGTCCCTGGCATCTAAAACAGAGATCTAAAAGAATGGAAAACCCCTGAAGAAAGTCTTTTGTGTCCAGAGGGGGCGCGCTTGATAGCTTGGCTCTTGTTTCCTGGGTGCACAGAGTGTCACACACACACGCACGCACGCACGCACACACACAGGCCGTCCTGTACTATGTGGCGGAGCGAGTGTGCGCGCCGGTGCGCGTGCATGTGAGAGAGGCAGGGTTGGGGCAGAGTTTCGGAGCACGTTCAGTTGACAGGCGTCGCCGTTGCTACTCGATTCCGATCACAACACAAGCGAAGACACGGAGCTGTCGCGAGATACTCGCCTTTAACTGGATTAAGCCGAGAAAAGCCGTTTTGGACGGACCGAGCTAAAGGCGGATGAGCGCAGCCCGCGGGAGGGCAACTGTGTTTCTGCGGCGGGGTCCAGTTAGCGAAAGATGAACAAAAACCACCGAGTGTCGAGCAACCGAACTCTAAACGCCGTGGAGGTGAAGAGCAAGGTGCGTAGCCAGAAGGGCCAATTACTTTAATTAGTGTTCAGCCAAAGAACAGGGCTAGTCTTCGTGTTAGGAATAGATTTAGCAGAGCCTTTGGGTGTTAAGACACAGTCACACTGACCTGTGCTAAGTTTTGCCAACCTTGTGAGTTCAGTCGACCGTTGCTTTGAGTGCTGTAAGGACCCTGTGTAAAAGTCCCAGTTGTGGAGAAATGGTGTGTTTTGACAGGTGATCTGTTATCTTATGTTGTCAGGTCTTTATTTCATTGTAGATATAATTCCTAAAAGTTTTTTGGTGTGTTTTATAAATGTTACAAAAGTAACCCTTGTGTTTGACTATATAAGTCTATAATCATTTAACAAATCGGTTGCATTAGTTAATGTTAATTAATGACTTTACTAATAATAATGAACAATACTTGTACACCATTTATTAATTACAGTTCAACATTTACTAATGCATTATTACAATCAAAATTCATTAGTTAGTACACTGTAAGTGAACATGAATTCATAATTAACTTTATTTTTAATAATTAACGTTAACAATGATGAATAAATACTGTAATAAATGTATTGTTCTTTGTTTTTTCATGTTAGTAAATACATTAACTAATATTAACTAATACGAACTTATTCTAAAGTGTTTCCAACAAATCTGTTTAATGTTTACTGATTTTGAAAATAACTAACAAGTAATTAAACTGTGACTAGTAGCAGCTTATTTAAAACTGATATTTGTTATTCATTACATAATAGCAGATATATGACATGCGTTTTATACTAAATAGCTGTTTTTACTATTAAATCATTTGGAAACTGTGGTTCGGATATCAGATCTTTAGACTGTTTCATGTTCTTGCTGTTCACTACTGCTACAGATTTACTTGTGGCCATTTAAATAATACTTGACAAACTGGAATAGATGCTTGTATTATTTAAGTAGTTGAAGTTCAAGTGACAAAACAAAGCATCATTTGCTAATGCATAGTAAGTAGTAAAACTGGAATAGGGGCTAAAGTTGGAAGTGAATAACTGATATCAGAACAGTAGATCCTCATGGAATTCAATGGAACAAACTTGTAATGTGTTATAGTAACAATAGAGTAGAAACTTTTAGTACATTTAAAATGACGAGTAACTGAATTTGATGTAGTTACTACTGGAATAACTGAAAATAATATTAGAATTGTAGTTTGTTAGAATATTAGTTTGTTTTATGGAATAAGTGTCATAATGGCCTGTCATGGCTCTGTATTAGTTCATCAAAAGCCATTCTTCTCCTAAACCTGTTTTCTGGTAAACAATCTGATGATAACTCATCTTGGATTGCAAACTTCACATCTACATGACAAGATCAGGTTTGAGGAAATTAAATATTAACTGTGCTCAACAAAATAAGTTAGATCAAAATATCAAGCTGCGTTTGTGAGGAAGGAGATAACAGGTACTCATCGTGTCTTGCACATTATATCTCAGCTGTGATGAGACTGTGAGGGCAATGATACAGGCATTATACATGGCTGAACAACTATATAAAAGATATTCATAATACCCTGATAGTCTTTGTATTGTCTGTAGTCGGATGTTCAAATCAAATATTGGTTTTGTCTCAAACGTAATATAACACAGACAGTGTTTTAAACAGCATATATGATGCCCAAAATATGTCTAGAATGATTTATATCTTTTTATTATTATATCTATTTTTGTTACATTTTGGTGAAGGGGCAGTTATTCTGCACCAGAAATATTAGGAATGTAAATGTTTTTCTACTGTATGTTTATTCATGTTTGTGTGTTAATCATTATGGATGACACAGTAAACAAGACCCTGGTCATAGTCACTGCACCAGCACAAAGATTTACAGGGTGAATTTATAATGGACAAGCCATGCTTAGCTAGTGATGACGATATAGGGCCGACTAAGTCTCAAATCCTTCCCTCACATTATTTTTTTTATTATCAAACCACTTCATAACTTGTTATTACACATCCTGAAAGTATTCAAGCAAAATGATTTGAGTAGTCAGTAATGTTTTCCATTCATTTTTTGGCCATGAGTTTTCTTGTTTATAAATAATTTATGTGAGTTATTTTGATTACTACCACTGATGCTGCTGTTTTATATTTAGTTGCTCTATAATACAATCTAGTGCTTGCTTTCTCACCGTTAAAGTGGTACATCACCAAATATGTGACCCTGGATTTATACATCATCTGAAAGCTGAATAAATAAGCTTTCCATCGATGTATGATTTGTTTGGACAATATTTGGCTGAGATACAACTATTAGAAAATGTAGAATCTAAGTGTTCAAAAGTATTGTAAATATTGAGAAAATCTCCTTTAAAGTTGTGCAAATTAGGTTTTTAGCGATGCATATTACTAATAAAAGGTATTTATGTATTTACGGTAGAACATGTTCAAAATGTGATTTTTGGCATAATAAAAAAACAATGATTTTGACTCATACAGTGTATTGTTTGGCTTTTGCTACAAATTCACTCATGCAACTGAAATGTCACAAACATTTACTTAAACTTACATAAAAGAAGTGCATTTGTATTACTTTGCAATATGGTAATGGTCGGTATAACTGGATGTGTAAAAAAAATAAAATAATTCAAATTATATATTGAAGGGTATCGCTTTAAATGGCTTCATCTCTAAGAGCTTATTTTGGTGTTAATTGCTGTCTGCATGTATTAGCAGTTGGCATTGTGTTTCTTTTCTAAACAAAATTAGTTATGGGTTTGTAATGTCAGCTGGCTATAACATCATCATAACATCAAGTTCTTATAACATCTATCTTTTTAATGCAGTTACAAACAATAGAAACTGGTGCATCGTACTTTAAAACTGCATAAAATCTATATTTCTATTATAGATATATTTATATTTTAGCTTTCTTTCAATGAATGAAAATGTTTTTAGTACTTTTATTTTTATTTTATTCTTTTAACAGTAGCGGGTCTGTTTGTCAAAACAGTCATATGACATATGTCTGTTGTCATATGACTTCAGAGGTTTTTGCAGTTATTAAACACAGTCATAATGTTCATCTGTGGTGTTTTACTGTGCCATCTCTGTGTACTGATGTCTGTTTCATATTGTTAGTTTGGAGCAGAATTCAGACGGTTCTCTTTGGACCGGTCCAAGCCGGGACGCTTTGATGAGTTCTATGGCTTACTACAGCACGTGCACCGGATCCCTAATGTGGACCTGCTTGTGGGTTACGCCGATGTTCACGGGGACCTGCTGCCAATCAATAACGATGACAACTATCATAAAGCAATCTCCATGGCGACGCCCCTGCTCCGCCTCTTCTTACAGCGAAAAGGTGAGGGCTGAGTTTTTAAAGTGGGTCACTGGTCAATCTTCATCTCCATACGTCACTCACACAGTCACACTCACACGGTTTCCTTTACTCACAGTCCATCTGTATGCTAAGAATTCTTGTTTTTGCGTAATATGCACAAATGTGTTTAAACTGATAACACATGTGGAGGCGATGGCTGTTCTTCAGGAAGTGGTCAGACCAGAAGTGGTGCTTTTGTTTATGTATCAGTCGTATCAGATTATAATGTGACCTGTTTGGTAATCCTTACAAAGATGAGTGTTCAGCCAACCTGGCTGCTAGTTAGCATGGTTAAGTTTTAATTTCAAATGAGTTTACTTTTCTCTAATCCTGTGATTGATCCAGTTTGCAGTGAAACACATTACTTTTGATTGCTTATCTTACATTTTTATTACAGTTGTGAAATGTCTTATATATGATGATAGCATGAGGCACATTTTATTGCATTATTTCCTGCGATGTGTTTTGCTTTAACTCGTGTGCCTGAGTGTTTCGTAAATTGGGTTAAAAGTCTTTAGACTTTTAGACTTTGAACCCTTGGCTGAGATCATTTGAAAGCAACAATATAAAGTTCTGATCTGGTGACTTTTTGTGTTTTTCTTGTGCCATGGCCCCAGTCTGTGGGGTGCCCCACTCTAAGCTGTGTCTGTGTGCCATATGACCTGTAGATGGTAAGCCACTTTGTCAGGCGGCGATTAGAGGGGTCACTGTGCAACACTGTGTGGCCTGCGCTTCAATTACACAACAACGCTAGCGCCATGCTGTGACTTGTTGCTATGGCAGATTATGGGACACAGAAGCGCAGGAGGACCTGTCCACTTTTTAACTGAGATTGGGGAACTATGTGTCATGTGTGTTTTAGTCATTTTAGTGTATAAACATGTGGATGTAGGGGATATGTAGGTGTGATTAGATGTATGTAATGTTCAAGCTGCTGCCCGAAATGAGACAGATTAAATTGCATACTTGTTACAGGCTGATTAATGTTCAGATCTAAAACCCAGTAAGATCTCCTGCTACTGTGATCTTCAAAAGCAACATTCTGATTGACAAGGTGCCCATAAGAAGGTCCAGATTTGCTCTGCCACAGTTTGTGCTGATTTTAAGTTACATTCTGTTTAATGCTACCATTTAAACATGGCAAACATGGACCATAACCTTAACTACATTAGCACACATGATAATGATGTACAAAATATGTGGCAAATATATGCCAACTAATTCTCATTACAGTATTAGTAGACTGTCTGCTTAATATCTGCTCAACCAACTGACTACAAAAAAACGTTGAAACTACATCAACTTATACTAACCCTAAACTTAAAATCTACTAATACTCTAAGAATTAGTTGGCATATATTTGCAATGTAAGTTATAGTCAACAAAATGTAAGTGATGCCAAGTTGGCATGCAGACAACAACAATCCCTGTTCAAATAATCCCCGTTCAGAACAATCCCTATTTAAAACAATCCCCAATTAAGATTCTGTATTCTGCATGTCAGACCAGTAGTTGGCACTAACAGCCACTATAACATACAGTCCTGTAGTCCACCGTTGTGGCTTGGTTGTCGAGTGCACATGAGTAGAATTTATTGGTACATTTCTGCTGTCAATAAGACTCTTTCAGAAAAGGTCATATGTTTATCAAATAAATGTAACACATCTTGTGTAATTTTAATGTAGGGGCGACACGGTGGCTCAGTGGTTAGCACTGTCACCTCACAGCAAGAAGGTCGCTGGTTCGAGTCCCGGCTGGGCCAGTTGTCGTTTCTGTGTGGAGTTTGCATGTTCTCCCTGTGTTCATGTGGGTTTCCTCCGGGTTCTCCGGTTTCCCCCACAGTCCAAAGACATGCGGTATAGGTGAATTGAATAAACTAAATTGGCCGTAGTGTATGAGTGTGCATGTGAGAGTGTATGGCTGTTTCCCAGTACTGGGTTGCAGCTGAAAGGGCATCCGCTGTGTAAAACATATGCTGGATAAGTTGGCGGTTCATTCCGCTGTGGCGACCCTTGATGAATAAATGGACTAACCCGAAGCAAAATGAATGAATGAATGAATTTTAATTTATTGTATTTTCCTTTGTATTCATGTTTTTGTTAAGTTGTGTTTTACTATATTTATATTTATACAACTCATATGTAACTGGTAGAAAATGTACAACACAGCAGGGTCGGAAATGAATGACAGGTTGTTGCATTGACCAAAAATTCACCACAAATTCAAGATAATGGGATATTAAATATACATTTAGATCTGTGCACATTCTATTAGGTTCCTTAATACACAGTGTTTTTCAGAGCTGACCAGTTACAGAATACATTATGTTTTTGTTGAGGTTGCATGTACAGTTACTGAATTCTTTGCGCTCACAGATTGTTTAGTAAACAGTCAGATTCAGACACATTGTAAAAGATTCATTTTGTTGACAGTTTTCTGTGATTTATGAGTTGCATTTATTTTAGAAAGCAATCTACTTTTTTGTCTTGATAGCATTTCAATGTCTTAAAATGCTAAGTAGGCATCTCATCAGAACAGAGCTACTGACTGAAGTATTTTCTTTTGAAGATTGAAGGGTCACATCACATCAAGAATGTACTACTGAGTGCTTTGATAAAAGCCAGTGCATGCACATGTGTAAAAAAGAATGTGTGAGTCAGGAGGATGTTTGAAATTACATCAAGGTGCACAATAGAAAGGCTGTCAAACTAACTGCAATCTTTTGTGCCGTGTCTTGCCATCATTGAATGGCACACATTCAGGGATCTGGGTTAAGATATCCTCCACTCTGGTTGGAGTTCACGTGGGGGATGGGGGGGACTGAGGCATTCTTGAGTGGTGCGCCTCGTCTGTGGATTGTGTTTGGAATTCTGGGTTTTGTTCTCTCGTATCCCGCTTTGCATATTCAAGTGGCTTGACTTAAGCTGAGCTTACTGGATCTTTAATTAGGATGTTTTGTTGGGTGTGAATGTACATCTAAACACTCCAAATGAGGGTTTATATGTTTCTATTGGCGTCCTGTCCCAACAAAGACATGGTTTTTTCAGACAGCATCAGGATGACAACAATGCATCCTTGCTTGTTTACCTGCTACCATGGCAGCGGTGAAGAGTCTATGCTGATTGCGGTTAATGATGAGGGATTCTTGAGTAGTGATTGTGGCATGCTGGGATAGATATTCAGGTTAGGGGACCAAATGTAATCGTCTAAATCTAAGAATGAACCCCTGAAAATGACAATGCTGTATCAAAATACTGAGCGAAACCCTCAGTTTCTGTGGCTCTGTGCCATTGTTGTGGATATGTGTTTGCTGGTTTAAGGGGTGTTGCCACCTGTGTCTATTTGCACCATGTGATTTCCTGATCAGACATCCTGCTTTGCTACTGCAGTGTCATAATATTGGGTCTTTGCTCTATATTCTCTGTGCTCTACATTCCCTGTTCCTTGTTCTCGTGTTCATTAGCAGCTGATTCCAGGACAAAACTTACTTTTCAAAACCTAGTGTGATGCTTCGTTAGACGGTGTCATAGAAACGTAAAACACTTTGTAAAAGTAGAAAGCTAAATCTAAATTAAAATTAAATTTAAATTATTTAATACATCATTCAATACAGACTGAAATGGCTCAGTCTAATAAAAAATGTATGGTATTTCTGTAATGTATATTGATGCTTGTTAAGATGAAGTTATGCTGTAAAAAAATATTATGATAATCTTACAATAAATTTGCATGAAAAACAAAAATTGTCAGCCCAGTAGGGTTAAGAAAGATTGCTTAATCTTATGCTTCCTGTGAGCAAGAACATTTTCTTTATCTCTGGATGATACGTTTTGGGATCATTAACCCTTCCTGAGGTGAAGTAGCAGTAGGGTTCAGTGCTTTTAAATGTCTTAAGAGCTTTGCTGATGTATGGAGAGGGACTGTGGAAAGAAAGATAAATAAAATATCAGCAAATGTCAAATTGGAAATGGTTTAACTAGACTTTATTGGAGTCAGCAGTTCACCAAGGAGTAGGCTAGGAATGTTTCCTAAAGATGGCAGCCACAACAAAAAGTCAGTAGCCTGAAACCCATGCTCTGTTCATGCTCACACACACTCGACTGCACCTGATGTACAAACCCAAAAAATATTCAATGCCACAATATACTAACTGCAAAGTTCTTTTTTTAATTACAAATAAAAACTGTTAAAAATTGTATGCTAAATTATATGGTAATATTTATATTTTTTCTTTACAAAACCATACTTTGATTCTACAGTTCTCATCAATACAATTATATGCAATGCAGTGTTTAAAATGTTACATTTTTCACAGGGTATTGTGAGGTACATAGCAGTTAAGAAATCAACAGTTTACTTCCCCATGTCTTTTGGTTGCTACTGTAGGAGGTGGCAAGTTTGCTCTGTGTTCACTTTTTAAAAATTGGGTTATTGCATGCTTATTAGCAACATGCTATGATTAAATGCCTCGAAACTCCTGTGTGCTTTACAGAAGAATTATTATAAGCGTGGAGTGTGGACTTGCTGCCCCTGTACAGCATTTCAAATGTGTCACTTATTATGTTCCATTTCAGTTCAGATGCTGCCTTTTAGAAGAAAGCTGCCTATGCAGACCACTGACAGCTCACTCGCTTTGAACAAATCTGCAGTTTGAGCATCCACACGTTTACTTGACCTGAATGTTTAAATCAAACTACAGCATGGATTTTTTTTGAATGAGGTAGTAGTTAAATAATTGATGCGTCAGCTAATAGCATTAGCATTAATCTGTCTTCTGTTCACTAAAATTAAATCTTCCACCTGTGGCTGCTTCTAATAATAGCGCTGTGATTCATTTGATTGTGTCATTCTTTACACATCATTTCCATTCCTTTGATAGTTTTCTCAGTGCGTCTCTGGGATCCTCCCTGCCGGCCTCACCTGTCTCATCAGGTGTGGCTCAGAATAGCATCTGGAATAGTTTCTACTAGAGCGCACTGTGACTTATGGTTTAGGAATCTGCCCATTCGTTCCCTGCCTCTTTCGCTTTTACAATCCCCTTTCTTTGCTGATACCACAAATTTGTTTACTTTTCCATTCAGGTCATCAGCTGAATGAGGGGGCGGGGATGGGTTTGTGTTTTATTGACACCTATGACGTCTGCAGCTTTTATTGGCGTTTCGGTTTTAGGAGGAGCCGCTTTAATAAGAGGGAGGAATTCCAGGGTCAAGGAATCTCACACCGATACACAGAAGCTCTGGAACACTGTTATGTCATCGTGCTCGTATAGAGAAGGCCAGCGCCATCGGCCCAGTGCAGGCACTGAAGCGGAGCGGAGTGAGAGTGCGCTGTGTGGTGGAAGAGGTTGTACTTCTCGGGAGGGGGGGAAGGGTCAGTTAGCTGCAGGAATGGGGGGAGGCGTCATATTGTGTGGAATGTGGTCGGACTCTGATCACCTCTGCTGATTAGATTAGACAGGACAGGAAGGCTGCACATGGGTGTGAAGAATGAACCTGTACTTGAGCATATAGGCCCTGTTCCCACCTGTCGCTTAAATAAATTTTCAGTTATACAATCACTGGTGGCCAGAAAAAAATCCATTACCATTTCCACCTTGTGTTATCAAATGCATCGCTTGTGACCACTTGTGTTTGAATATTGTTGAGACTCTTCCCTCTTATTTCATCATGTTATGCATCATTTTCATGGGAAGGCTCTCTGTGACACGCGTGTAGGTATGGGACTCTTTACATCTATGCATTTAGCAGACTCTTTTTATCTAAAGTGACTTACATCCATGAATACACACCCGGAGCACTGGGCTGCCCGGGAAGCAGTTGGGGTTTTGGTGCCTTGCTCAAAGGAATCACCTCAGCCGTGGTATTGAGGTGGATATTCACTCTCCCACCAACAATCCCACTTAAGTGGTCAAATTTACATTTTAACTAGAATTGGAGTTTCTATATTTTGTGTATGATTGGAATCTATGTATAAGTTTCTTACGTTTTTTATTTTATTTTATTAACAAAGTTATATTCAGGATGAAAAAGCTCTGAATATAACATTGAATTGAAAAATGACAGATTACGCCTTAAGATTCTTTAGTTTATCCGTCTTTGTCCAAACATAGGCTTAGGCACATGTGGATATGAACGCTTATTATTTTTCTGTTCCTTGCTTGCACCGGTGCAGGAATAAACAGTGGTGATCTAATTTGAATACAGAATTACTTATGAACTTATCAGAATCATTAGAGAAAGAATCAATTTTTTTTTCTCCCATTCTCCCATCCCTACACAGAAATACTACTGAATGAGCAAAACCCATGTCATGCGGCTTGTGAATGAGCAGGAAAGCAAGTGAGTGAAAAGCATGTGGGTGGTTATGAACTATGATTTAGATTTTAGTCCTTGTATTTTTGTTACATTCACGTATGAATGAATGCCTTGTTTTGGTGCTTTTTCTCTCATGTAAAGATCATATGTTTAGTGTTTGGTCAGATGTCAGGTGGTCTTTTGTAGCTATTTAGATGTGTTTGCCTGCACGAGTTTACATTAGGAGAGCAGTCTGAACAAATGAGTTTTTGACTACCTCTGGAAGTGCATGTAAAGCTGTTTTTAGTGCCATGCACTTGTGATTGTATTGATAAAAACACACAGTCACATATGCATTGGGGCCATAGAGTTGTAAACCAGACCAGGAAGGATGTAATAGAAAAAAGTGGGAGGATGAGATGAGATTTTATTAGTAAGAAAAGACTTTGTGATCCATTGTTAATCTGTACTGTTCAAAACATGTCAGAAAGACTGAACCTGATTCTGCAGATTCAGCCTCTCCTACAGCACACAGCTCTGATGTCAGAATTTGTTCTTTATAGCTTCTGTCACACGGGTTTTGAATGCTGATGACTTTAGTGTTTTATGACGCTTCTGTGTATGATTAACCTCAGAGCTGTAAAATACCTTCTAGACTGAACTCTGACCACGTGACCTTTACCAGTGCACTTCACATTCCTCACACAGTCAAAGGCAAGACAAGGTGCAGATTATAGGGATGTGACAGGAGCCCAACTACAGATGAGTGTAGGAGTTTCAGTCTCCTGCATGGTTTTACTTCTTCATCCATAACAGAAAATAAGTGGAAAAAATAAAATTGCAGACTGGTCAGAATTTCTGCCCATCCAAAAGTGAAAGTGATTGATGATTATTTCACCACAAAAAAAGACTATAAAGTTTTTTGTATATCAAGTTTATTAGCCACCAAGTACTTTAAACAAAACAAGTTTTAATTTTGTTTCCAGTATTGCTTTGATCATGAGACATTGCTTGAAATCAGACAATCAGATTACAACTTGAAATTGTTCCGTACAGTGAATCATATCATTTAAATAGTAGGCATGGTACTGCCACAGATTTGATCATTCGATTTGATTTTGATTCACCAGATTTAGATTTGATGCAAAGTACAACTTGTTTATACAAACAGTTACATTACACATAAAACTTTATAATGATAAAATTGAATTGACCCGATTGCACATTTTGAACAATAGGGTGGCCATATTAACCTTCATAATGAATTTGTTTAAACATACATTAAATAATTTTTTTTAGATTACTAAATTCCGGTCATTGAATTGTGTTTTAATGAGGTAAAGATAGCATTATGTGAAACATAAAACTTTTTCAACGTCTTTCCATGGTTGAAACATTTACTGAGAGTGATTACATGAGATGTGATAAAGTTTAGCAAGTTGCAATGTTTCTTTTAACATACCTTCTGATGTAATTTCTTGTTTATTTTATGCTGTAATTAGTAGTAGAGAATTTTTAGATAGAGATTTAGTAGAGCAATTTCATAATAAAAATGGCAGCATTTAAAAGCTGAGAATTTGTTTCATGTCAAAAGAAACAGGACAAAGCTTATTGTGATTTTATGGATGCTCTGGATGCTGCAAATAATTGATAGTGAAGAATTGCGCATCAATTAGTTGAAAAAAAAAAGAATATTAAATCATAAATTCTTGGGATTTAAGAAAGGAAATCAAAAAATGAGATTCACAAGAAATCAATTTTGTCAACCAAGCCCCACTGACCGAAAACATTAGCCCAGCCTAGCTGAAGAAGCACATTCTGAGTAGCAAAGCAATCACAGTAACTCCCTGCAAGACAGAGAATGTCCGAGAGAGAGAGAGAGAGAGAGAGAGAGATAAAGATGATGCACTGAAGGAAGAGAATGGGAGAGAGAAGAATGAGCCGCGTCAGCATGAATTAAACTGAAGCCAGCAGTAGTTAGGCCTACATGACATGAGGGAGTCAATCCACCTACACACACGCTCTTATTAAACATACACAATGCGCATCTTTTAATTAGTCACAAATGGATCCTTGGCTGTAAAGATGTTTGCAAAAAATATACAGACCACATTTCACTATTATATGTGTAATACGTTTCTTTTTTTACCTCAAATTAATGAAATCATCATCTAAATCAAGATTGGTGCATTAGGGCTGGGCAATAAATTGAAATAAAATAAAATCGACATTGCGATTTACCAAAAAGCAATTGTTATGCACATCTTTACAGGGAAGCACTGTGATCAGCAGTAAATCTCCTCCAAAGGCGAGAGGGCACCCTCGTGTGGTAACTCCAAATACCCATGAAGAAGAAACCCAGGAGATCTCTCTAGCAGTTGCTGAATAAACAGAAGATTTAACTGCTTTCATTGATTCAACATGACAAATAAACTATAAAATCACCTCACAGAAGGATTCATTTCAAACAATCGACTGAATTTCAAAGAAGTTTGGAGTAAAAACATATTATTAAATGTGGCATTTTTACATGCTTTCAGATGTTGCAGCAACACAGAGCCATAGTTCAGAGAACATAGTTACGTTGAGAAGCAATGCAAACAGCTGTCATTATAGCAGAAAGATTATCTTTGCTTTCATTATCGAAGATATAAATTGTCATTGATAATAAACATGATATTGCGTAGCTTGTTAGTGAACTACGACTCTGTGTAGTGAGAACTGACTTTACTGACAAAATATGCATGAAAATCATCCCCCAGTGTATCATTAAGTGGTCAAATAATTGTAAAGCTTAAAAAGGAAGGACCTCCAAGTAACCTCTATTGGACCACTTGAGATGGAATTATGTTTAAACAAAATTATTTATGGCTGGTCACTATTCATGCCAGTCAGGTGTGCTGTTCCTGTTACATTGGGTGGTTCTTGATATGAACTTGATATGCTGCTTGTCAGCAGTCTGATTCTTAACTGTAAGCTAATGTTTGACACCAGGTCTTCTGCTGCCTCACAGTTCACAGGAAAAGCAAGAGGAACATACGTTGGCAGATTAAGGTTGTTTACACATAATAACTGATTTCATTGGCTTGCCTTTTTGCTTAAACTAAAAACTGCTGTAACTATTCCCATGGGAGTCACATACACACTGCACTTTTTTTCTTTTCTCTGTGTATCATATTCTCAAGGGCTTTTCCCGTATTTCAGCGCTCTCAGACTTTGCATTCTCCCTCAGTTATCAGAGGAGGTCTCACTTTATCTTAGTTGTGTCACAGAAATATGCACTCAGCAAGCCCAGAATAGCGGCACCTCATAAAGATTCTCTATTCAAAAGTTTTTTAGCCATCAACTCACGCTCTTTCATTCTCGTTCTCTCTCCCTGGCCTAATAAGCTCTCATTATAGGCCTCTCGCTTCTCTCCTTTCCTCTATCGGGCCGTGACTGGAACAGGATGGCACACACTCCTCATGTGGGAGATGTCTAACTTTAAGGCCACAGAAATGTTTCCACAAATGCTGTTGTGCTGTCAGCGTCTGAATAATCTGGGAGCACAATTCTCTGCGAGCAGCTTTGTGGAGCGAGACCGTAAACAGAAAGTAGCACAGTAGCCACATGCAAAAAAAAAAAAAAAAAAACTCAATGAGACATTCACAAAAGTGAAACATGAGCCTTCACTGCCTTCATAAGGCCTGCTGAATATTGGATGAGATGAGCCCGTCTCTCCATTTGCGGTGAGCAGAGACACGGTGTGACATCTCTATTGTTTTCACACTTTTTTTGTGAGATGCTGCTCACCAACGTTTCTGCCTACCTCTGAATATTTAATTACAAACAATCAATATACTGTCATGTATATGAATGGTAATACGTCGCACATTTCAGTGGGGTTATTGCGCAAAGGTTTTAGTAATTATAATAGTACATTCATAATAGTAATATTTACAATAATTATATTCTTACAGCACAGTGATGCACAATATATTGGTATAGTATTGTCATTGGATGATATTAGAGATTTATTTTATTGTTTGGTACTGGGGAAAAGTAAGACCATGTAGAATACTTTCTGTATTTTGACCCTACATTATACCCTGGACACACAGACACACAGACACACAGACACAGACACAGACACACACACACACACACACACACACACACACACACACACACACACA
>CAIGQV010019951.1:9047790-9099761 GCA_903798115.1 Danio jaintianensis | reverse complement strand
CACACACACACACACACACACACACACACACACACACACACACACACTACTCTCACTGTTTGGCATGGTGAAATGATCACAGGCTGCATCCTGGTGTCCTCTGACAGGAAGTGAGATGCTTGCACTGCCATGGTCATTGGTGACCACAGTATCAGATAAAGCCAGTGTCACGTTTCTGCTGCCATATTAACACGCAGCGGCAGTGAAATTCATACTGCCTCACTACCAAACCAAACTAAAATCTCATTTTAGTAGAAATATATGAAGAAATATGATCCCTTAACATGTTTAAATAAAAATGTTTTGCCAATCTATTGTTTATTTTGGTATTTTGTTATACTCATTAAGGTTGTATTTGTTTGGAGAAATATACAGTTAAACAGTAATATTATGAACAAGAACAAAAAGTTTCAAAAGTTAGAATTTTTGAAAGTTTGGCTATAGTTTGCTTAGTTGTTAAAGTGTTAGTATGTGGTTGCTACAGTATGTGGTTGTTAGGGTGGCTACTAGGTTGTTGTCAGGTGGTGTCTAGGGTGTTATTATATTGTTTTTTATTAGGGTACTCGATTTGGTTTCTAGGTAGGGTGCATGATACTGGGAAAATATGCGATATTCTTGTTGAGTTTTGTGATAACGATATTTCTTGTGATTTAACATTTCCTTACAGAAAGGTTATTTTTATTAGAAATCCAGAATCCAGACTGAAGTACACACTCTGTAAATGTCCTAGAGTAGCTTAGCCAGAGATCAGACTTGGAAAAAGTCAAACATCTTTGGTGAAGCTTCATATCGTTCCAATCCCCTGAGACCTTAATTCATTTTCTGAACCCAAATTAATATATTTTAGTTGAAATTTAAGAGCTCTGTGACCCTCCAAAGACAGCAAAGCCTTTTATTTTCCAAGAAAATCTTGTAAAAACAACCTTGTTCTTCTATATCTTCCATGTAAAGTCAATGTGTGTGTTTATTACTGGCAATACACTTGCATTGCATGTTGGGCTGTTGACTCTAATGCAATATGTTATATTACCATAGTAAATGGACACCCTGACCTGTCATGAGAGAGAAGATAAAGCTAAGCAAAGTCCTTTTTACCTTCTTTTTTTGACACATAAAGATGATCTTGGAGCTTCATATAATTACAGTTGAAACACTGCAGTCACAAGAAATGTTTTGACAATGTTTTTAGTTCCTTTTATGGACTTTAATTGTCCAAAACATTGTGTTAACTTGGGAACGTTGTGTTCTGAAGATGAATGAAGGTTTCAGAAGATTTGTAATGACATGAGGGTGAGTAATTATCAAAAAAAATTCATTTTTGGGTTAACTAACTCTTTAAATTGGGGACGACAAATAATGTTTCAGTGGTATTCAGAAAATGTTAAAATTATAATCTTATTCAAACCATAAATATCTGTGTCATTTAAATAAATATCTGAGCATATGTTGAACTTGTTCATCTGCACTCATTCATGGCTAAGTAAACATTAAAAGACGTGTGCGTGAGACAGAGCAGCACTTTGAAAATAAATTATATCCAGGCCTTGTGTTTGTTTGATTACAACACAAGATCGTCTCCATCATGTTTGTAATGAGCCATTACGACCAGACTGGTTTTTGTAGTCACAGTGGCATGCAGATAGTGAGAGACAGAGTTTTGTGTGCCAGTTAACATCAGTTCCCATACACCATAAGCTGCTTTATACATCCTCTCACCACTTCTCCTTTCAATGTCCGAGCTAGCAGAAAAGCTAGTTTGTGTCTATGTGAGTGACCCTCAGGGACTTCCCATGCTGCCCTTCAACACTGACTATGAAGCCATTGTTAAGCTTTCATATGGAAGAGCGCAACAGATAAGGAAGAGAGAAGGAGAGCGCTGCAGATAAAAAGAGACCACCATACATGCTTCACTGACCCAGACAAAAACCTGCATAGTTTACACTTGTGTGTGCATGCTGCATATTTGCAAATAAACCTCACATCTCTTAGATTTTTTAAATGCATTTTTATATAGACCATTTTGAGGGACGTAAACAATAACAATGGTGCTAACATGTTTCCTGTTTACATTTTTAATTTCCATAGCTTCTGAGGATCAAAAAAGGGCCACATATTGATAAATAATGTTATGATGGTTGTTTTAATGTAAAGTCACGATTGAATAGCATTTTGTTTTACTTATGAAATAGTTTGACAACAAGCAGGAAATGTTCATGTGCCAATGACATCGCCACATTGAAATGGTCTATATACAGGTATTGAAAGTGATAGTTCACCCAAAAATTTAAGTTCTGTCATTTACTCACCCTTTCCTTGATCTAAACCTTTTCTTTTATTCTGTTGAACATAAATGAAGATATTTTGAAGAATGCTAAAGCTGGTAGCCAAGCCATTAAAGGAACCGTTCACCCAAAAATTATAATTACCCCATAGTTTACTCACCCTCAAGCCATCCTCGGTGTATGTGATTTTTATTTTTTTTTTCTGTCAGACAAACACAATCTAAGTAATTCAAAATTTTATCCTGGCTCTTCCATACTGTATAATGGTGTTGGATTGTGGCTTTTATTTCGAAGCTTCCAAAATTGCATAAATCTATCGTCAAACTAACCCATATGTTGCCAAGGGGTTAATGCATGTCTTATGAAGCGGATCGATGTGTTTTTATAATATATAAAAATATTTTTAAATTATAAACTCAAATCACTGATGTCCGGTAGAGGCCCAATGCACATCTTGTGTGACTGACGTATATGATGCGTAATGCATGACATAAGATGCATTCGTAGCAAAGGCTCTGAGAATAGATACATCTCGAGGGAACTACTTACCACACAGTTTGTTTACCACAGACGACGGTGATGAACAAGAAAACTAGTTAGCTTGGCGTTACTATTTTATTAGTTTATTATTAGTATACTCTTACAATGTACATGTGTCTACCTGTCTTACGTCATGCATCGTACATCATATAAATCAGTCATGCATAACATGCATTTGCTTTTATATTCACAGACTGTTGCCACACAACACAATTGTTGTGTTTAAACCTCTTATAAAGGTGATCTTTGCATAATAGGTCCCCTTTAAATTCAATAGTATTTTTTCTACTATATCACAATGTCATCGGCTACCCAACATTCTTCAAAATATCTTTTTTTAATGTTCAGCAGAAAAAGCAAAGTCCTAAATGTTTGGAACCACTTGTCTATGAGTAATGATTGCCTTTTTTTGGGTGAACTATCCCTTAAAGGGGCATGTTGCCAAATAATGTTAAAGTTTCATATCAGGGCTGCATGTTCATGTTGAAACAAACCACAAGGACGATTCAGGTAGTTTTCTGATGGGAACTGGCAGATAGGACCTTTGCTCTCACAGAACAATCAATCTTTGGTGCGTGAGTGTGTTTTGACCATATTTGGGTTGAAATAAAATCCATTCGCGTGCTAGATCAGTGTTTCATCCCTGCTAACATTGTCCTGGTTGAGCAAACCCCACAGATGAAGAACTATTAATCTTAGAGGTATAATTCAGGTTTATGGCATAAACAAGTTTGCCACAAACTTCGTCTGACCTAAATGCAGAAGATCAATCAATAACATAACAGAGATGTTGGAAACAATCACATAACAGGGTGCTTTTTGTTAATAATTACATCTTTCAGGTTATCCATTGCTCGTTCCGGTTAATGGCAGTTTAGAAAAACACATGGTACTGCTTTGAACTTTCTCAGACATTTCCAGCCTCTTGAACATGCACATTTGTGTCCGCTCTGCTTTCTTAGTCTATTCTCCTTTTTGATGTTGAGTATGAATGTCTTGCAGGTGAAAGTCCAGGCTGTGATTAAGCCTCTGAGGAATTCATAAATGGCAGCTGAGAGAGGGAGAAAAAGAGCGAGGTTGAAAGGAGGCTTGGGTTTACAGTAGATTACACATTAGCTGAGGGGCGGAGGGAAACTAACAAGCAGGCATTCTCTACCCTGGTATCCCCTGTAGGTCTCTCCTTACAAATCTGTGAGAATAATCTGATATAAACTACACACACACAATTATTTGAACCTGTTAAAAATAATAACCGTGCACAGATCATTTGAGTTTACTCGCACCACATTCTGATATTGGACTGTGTTCAATGAGCTGTTTAAGTTTGTCAATGTTCAGACGCTTTAGTAATGATAATATTACTATAATAGGCATGTTTTGTTTTATCGTATTTTTGCATTATTGTGCATCACTTTTCTTTATTTTAATTAAAAAAAAATTTTGATTGAAAATAAAATCTAAATCATAGTGATTACAATTATTTTTATTGACTTTGTATATTATTTAAACATGTAAACAAACTACTCAAGCAAACTAACTGACTGTTGATCCAAGTGGATATTTACATTTACACCTATATGATGATATTTAAATGCTAATAACATTAACATTAAAATTGCCCGGACACTTTGATATTGCACTATGTTGCATTTTTTTTTTATTATTGTATTGTAAATAAATTAAAGTGATTTAAAATTCTTCAAAAGTTCTTATTATATTATGTATATTTTGTTATGTCATATTATTCTATTATGCAACTTTTTACAAATTATTTGAAATAAACTAAAAGGTTGTTGACATTTAGCAATATACTGACACTTTTACTTAATGAACCATTTTATTTGACATTGTTTTACCTTAATTTCCGTGTAGATTAAATTATATCAATTTAAATGATTTATTTTTCTGTTGTTGTTGTTGTTGTTGTTGAAGTTGAACCTTATAGAACACAATTTGTTTTTAATCCACAATATGTATATAAATTACAATACCTAACATAAGCATTAAATTTTTTTTAATTTTTCTTTCTCTCTTTTTTTTATGTGTCCAGAGGAGGCCGATTACTCAGCGTTCGGCACAGACACTGTGACCCGTAAGAAGACCCCGGCGGCCCTCGCAGCAGTCCTCCTTCGGCCGGACACCAACAAGAAGAAGCCTCCGATCATCATCAGCCTGCCCAAAGACTTCCGCCCAGTGTCCTCCATCATCGACGTGGACATCCTTCCAGAGACTCACCGCCGCGTTCGTCTCTATAAACACGGCCAGGAGAAACCTCTGGGCTTCTACATCCGGGATGGATCCAGCGTTCGTGTTACGCCCCAGGGCCTGGAGAAGGTCCCGGGCATCTTCATCTCCCGCATGGTCCCCGGAGGCCTGGCGGAGAGCACGGGACTGCTGGCCGTCAATGACGAGGTGCTCGAAGTCAACGGCATCGAGGTGAGTGGAAAGTCGTTGGACCAGGTAACGGACATGATGATTGCTAACAGCCACAACCTCATTATAACCGTCAAACCGGCCAATCAGCGCAATAACATAGTACGGAACAGCGGTGGCGGGGCCACATCCGGCAGCTCAGGACGATCTTCAGACAGCAGCACCAGCTTCCACGCTTACTCCACACCAGGCTCCATGGCCATGACTCCATCTCATATCATCCAGAACTATGAGCCGGATGAAGAGAGCGAGGACGAGGAGGATCTGGTTATCGAGGCGGACAGAGTGGCCAAACTCATCCCGCCGGCAAAGGTGCGAGCGACCGCCAGCTCCAGCATGCCCGCTCTGCCCAGATATGAGCCTCACCTTGACCTCCGGCCCTCAAACGGTACAATGGCAACCAGCACAAGCGTGGGGTCTCTGAACGCCCACGAAAGGCGTAACCTAGAAGAGGACGGCACAGTCATTACACTGTAATAACCGCTCACACATGCCAATACACACTCTTGTGTGCCATAGGACTGAAAATGCATGTCTTTATTTTTGGGTGACCAAAGCGGTCACCACAGCACCTTACAGCACTTCTCTATAACCACAGGACCAGGTAGTCACCAAAAATAGCTGCTTCTTGAGTAATAATGAACTTCCTGAGTCAGTGCGAATTGAAGGAACGCAGAGACTCGGCAGCATATGAGTCATGACAATCTTTTTTTTCCTTTACAACCACTCCCTTCTGTCGATATGATGGAGAACAAAGTACAATGAGCTTCAGAAGAGAGCGCTCTTCATTCATTCCTGTCCGCAACACTAACACTCTCGGCTTACCGATTCTTCAAGGTTGTCAAGGGAATAGCGAACAATTGTGAGGCTCGAGTCAAGGTTTTCGCTTGATCAGTAGACTGCTGCCTCGGTTAAGATGTCTATTATTATTTCAAGTTTTTAATCATAGCCAAAAAGACATGATTAATGTCATATTTTTCATACTGCTATTTTTGATTTGTACGAGTTATTATGTTTTTTATTTTTTAATGACAAGGGCTATCATCCTGCTCTCTGCTACCTGTGGTTTATTTGACCCATTGAGCGCTACTTGATAACCCTGTCTGGGGCTTGGGAACACATCATCATGTTTCAGAGAAGAGCACTCAGAAGTGAACACTAGGCCGTTTCATGTATGAAGAGTGTCTCTGTCATGACGCTTTATAGTAAGGTTCAGTTTGTTTACGTTAGTTAAAGAGACGATGAGAATGACATTTTGGGTAATATTTACTTACCACCATGTTGTACCAAACCTGTTTGACTTTCTTGCTTCTTTGGAAGAGAAACGTTATGGTGTTGTCAAAAGCCAGGATATGTTTACACAGTAACTGTGTACTAAAAAAAGTCAATATGGTTCCTGTTCACGTAGATTTGAGAAAGCGACTAAATATGCTGTATTATGCAGGCCAGACCAGTAGGTGGCAATGTATTTTTGTAAAGAAAAACTACTCCTGTGGTCCAGTAGTCTGCAATTTTTGTATTGGCTGTCCAGTACCACGTGTAGAATAATAAATACTCATATGGAAACGTTGGCTAATATGATAACTAGGACTGGGCGTAATGACAAAAATGTCATATCACGATATAACACATCTCATATACTGATAACGATATATATTACAATATAGTACCGTTTCTGTAAATTCAGTCAATTAATAGTTTATCTATACTGATGACATGTTAAGGACCATTTCCTTTTAGTATTTTAAAGTATCTACTCAGAAATTTTCTCATTCATATGTGATCATATTTCTCATTTTATTTAAAACTTCAGAGCAAATGTAGAAATATTAAATAAATATTCATAAAATATAAAACAATTTTCAAAAACTGATGATTACAGGCCCAACATTAAAAAAAAAATCTAAATAAAATGCAAAGTATAAAAATTGTACTTTCAAGATTGCACCTTTCTCACGATGCTGCATCCCCATAATGGCATGTAATATTGCGCTTATTAGTTATGAAAAAGTATTACCATAAGCAATGTATTTTTTTGACACCACAAAATGAACGATAGAGCATAATATGAAATGATAGACTTTTTATTTTCTCCATACAATGTATATATTATCATATTGTACAGCCCTAATGATAACCCAATTTTTAATATCTGGAAACTGATTTAGGCTGATAAACACAAATGACTCTATTTTTATCAGGATCGAAAATTTTTGAGGGAAACTATTCTTTTAATTCATAAGCCATCATAAACAAACCATAATAATAATATTTGAACGACATCTTTATGTTAAAGTTAATTTCTACATAAACATTTCAACTTAATTTTGAGTTCCATATTATGGACAATAACTTATTCATAAATGAACATTAACCTGGATTTGTTGTTTTTTTTAAACCTGTAAATATAGTTGTTCATTTATGATTCTTAATGCATAAGGTATAAATGAACATTAATAAACTGAACCTTATTTTAAAGCGTTTCCTCAATTACAAGAAGCATTGCAAACAAATCATGGAGAAAACAACGCTTGATTCATAGTAATTGTTGAATCACAATGAATATTGAATATCTGCCAAAGTATTCAATATCTTTCCCTCTTACATCAGCAGCAGCATACCAGCCAAACCCTTCAGAAGTTATATAACAATGGGGTTCGTTTCAACATTACTAGGAGACAGGCATGATTTGGCCTTTGTAGATTTCACTTTCATCTTTTCCTTTTTTTCTAATTTTTAAATTCAACTGGCTGAAATGTCAGCGACAACATCCTCTGTTCAGTCTGGGATAAAAGTGAATGTCATCCAGCTTCCATACCTTTTACTCTCTGCATAAAGTAAAGTGGGACCTTTCAATATGAACAAATCATTCCATATGACCGTATAGGTACCTTTCTCCCCTTTTTGTACGTACATACATATCGTAATGATATTCATGATGTCACAGCTGTCAGCTTCAATCTAAACTCTTAAGATCAGCGTCAGCAAATGCACTGGATGAGACGGACAGGAGACAGACGTGCCTATACGCTCTTACAGTTCTGTCGGAGATTTAGCCGAAGTAGCCTTTCATTGTCTCCCCTTTATAAATGCTGAAGAGACGTCTACCCATCACACAGAGCTTTTCATGGCACTTACTTTACCAAAACCTTCTCAGAGTAGCACACACACACACACTGTAGCTGTGATCACACTAGCTTCGTCATTCATTCTTACGGTACAAACGACATGTTGAATGGAGTCTTTAGCTGTGTTAATTTATTTTTATATTAACCACTACATACGATTTGGGATTGTAACCACAGAAGTTGTATTTATTTTAAAGATAGACTTGTGTATTTTTACTCGTTTTTGTTTTTAGATGACATAAAAAACCTCAAGATTGTTTTTTTTATTATTATTATTAGTTTAGATCATCTCTACGAAATGGTGTTTTAAATTTCTTTTCCACTAGCATCTTCAGTGGAACTTAATGCTCAGACCTTTAGGAACGATGATGAATTACTTGCTATTTTCCAAACTGTGAATATCTCTGCATTTCTGAAAGTGTAGAAAGGGGCTTTTAAGCATTATCATTCATGTGTCAATTTCTCTTTTTGATAAGGAGCTTGCCAGATAAATCCTAAGGTATAGATTTGTACTGAAATTGTCAGTATTTTCTTATTAGTGCTACGTGATGTAAATTTGTTTCACATAATGAAACTTCTAAAAGGATAAATACTATATTAAGGCATAGATGCACATGTATTATAGTCAAATCTTGGATGAAATAAACTAATATGTAGAAAACTGATGTTGTTGTTGTTTTCTTTGGTGATTTTAGTGCTGGAGGACGTGAGACGGAGGACCGTGTCCTTAAAAATATCACAATCAAAGTGTGTACATTCAACAGGCCAAAGGCTGAATGGGGGTCATTATGTTTTCGTTGTAATCTAATACAGAAAAAGCTACTCGCACAAAGATGTTTTACAGATGTCGCCGGGATTTACTGTTTTAGTTTCAAGAGAACTGCTTTACTGTATAAAATAACAATAGGAATGAAGTATGCACTAAATAGCTTGTGCAACGTCTACTTTCTAACGACCATCCTGTAATGTGTATGGCCATGAAGCTCTGGTGTAAGGAGGCCACCCTGTGGTAAAAGCATGAAACAGCATCCACTTTATTTGAAGACGCATTTCCTGAGTTTTAATATAATAATATATAATGGAAAGTACACCTTTTTTATTAATATCATTTAATAATTTGTATTAGTAATTTGCTTAATAAGTTTATATAATTGTCAGTGTTTTTTCTATGAACCAATTCTTTGACAACTGGTGGTGCCTTAACATCTAAATTTAGTTGAACTACAATATTATTATATTCTGTTATGCGCTGTTACTTAAAGGATCTTGTTTATTAAGATTTGTCAAACATGATAATGTCAAATATTACAGGTGGTTAAAGATGATCAAACTTGATTTGTATATGCTAACATTGAAAATATGAAAGTGTTTAATTATAAAATATACAGTAAATCACAATAAATGATATGTTGACATGCCAACCTATTTTAGTTTTTGCTATCTGTTGTTATTGTAAATGTTCTCATAGTTAAATGAACTAAGAGACCACTTGGACTTTCTCAGTTTCTGTGGATTTACAATTTAGAGGTTTAAGTAAAGGCGACACGGTGGCTCAGCGGTTAGCACTGTCGCCTCACAGCAAGAAGGTCGCTGGTTCGAGTCCTGGCTGGGTCAGTTGGCATTTCTCTGTGGAGTTTGCATGTTCTCCTCGTGTTGCCGTCAGTTTCCTCCAGGTGCTCCGGTTTCCCCCACAGTCCAAAGACATGGGGTACAGGTGAATTGGGTAAGCTATATTGGCCGTAGTGTATGTGTGTGTATGAGTGTGTATGGATGTTTCCCAGTACTGGGTTGCAGCTGGAAGGGCATCTGCTGTGTAAAACATATGCTGGATAGGTTGGCTGTTCATTTCGCTGTGGTGACCACTGATGAATAAAGGAACTAAGCCGAAGGGAAATTAATGAATGAAGGAATAAGTAAAAAAAATTTGTTCTCTAAACTAATGATGACATTAATTTTCATTTAAAATTAAAATGTTGGCATTTTCTAATTTCCAGATGTAATTTTAGAGTTTTTTTATTTTAGAAACATAATATTTTTAAAAACTTCACTTTAAAGAGTTAAGAAAGCAATTTTTGCTGAAATAATCATGATCTCCAATCAAAAAAAAAATGAAGACATTTGTAATTTAGACTTTGCCTATGTATTTTTTTGCAATGTGTAATCTTTTATAATATGTTTATATATTTTTGGTTATATATTAGTCCCCAGGGCTATAAATAATTTGGGGCTTGACTGTATATAATATATACCTGTATAAATTCTGTAAGTATTCCCATTTTTAAACTACTTATGCAATGTGCAATTTGTTTTTAGTGTAAAAGAAATGTATCCATTGAGAAAAATAAATACTAAATTATTATACATTTTACAGTATTTAACTTACAGTACACACACACACATTTATATATAAAAAATATTGACAGTATTTTTTTAAATATTTTCACATATTGAAAAAAATATTGTTTTGAAATTGTTGTTGCTTAATATATTATAACACTATAATATATTTTAATATAATAAAGTTACAACTGAAATGATTACAATTTCATTTAAGAGAGGTGACTTCAAATAAATTATATATTAACGTTCAAAACTCATAATTTTTTTTTTCTGACCCCTACTAACTGTGCGCGACTAAACTGCCGAATACACTGACCCTCCATTCATCTCCACCTCCGCCAAATCGTGCTCGTTCTCTGGATGTACACATCAGCGTAAGCGCCTGCGGATCACGTGACGTGACGTGCGGCCAAGATGGCGACGCAGTGCTGAGAGAGCAGCGTCCAACTGGCCCTGACGGAACCAGCGACAACATCGGCCCCTCCTGGCACCTTCACGCCCCTGGCAAACCGCAGGGAACGGGCCAGCGATGACGGCCTGACGGACCACTAAAAAAACGTGGAGCGAGAGATGAAAGAACAGGAAGCGCTGGCAACACATCGACGGCATACGCAGACAGAAAGCCTGAGCACCAAGAGCATGTTTCTGTCTCGGGCGCTGGAGAAAATCCTCGCGGATAAAGAGGTGAAACGGAGCCAGCATAACCAGCTGCGCAAGGCTTGTCAAGTGGCGCTGGGTGAGCTTTTTTTTTTTCATTTATCTCCTCTCAGGCATCGAAACACACACCTTTGAGATGCTCCACTGCCCCACGAAATGCTAAATTAACAGTAAAGTCGGGTTAGCCAGCTAACGTCATCCAGCACACGTCACTGCCAGGAATCTGTTGTGTGTAATTTTACCTTCGGTTGTCAGTGTCATGCTGTATATCGGCTGTACAATGTTATATTTGTGATGAATGAGGTGTTGATTACAGAGAAAGTGGCATGTCTGGGTCTTGTTTTGGTTACGCGGAGCTGTTAGCATGTTGTGTTAGCAGGAATCAGCTGCTGTATTGTTAATCATGTGTTGTGTAGACTTGACAGGTTGGCGATTCACTGCTTAATTATTGATTTGGGATCGCTCTCTGAATTTTGAGTGGCATTTTAAAGGATCAGTTCGACCCAAATTTAACCTCGTGTCGTCCTCAAAGAGTTATTTTCATGCAGGTATGACAGACTTTTTCCCTGCACAATGTTCAGTACTGACAGCATCCAAGGTGATAATTTCTGAGGCTTTTAACACAGTTTATGGTGTTATCTTGTGATTGTGATTGCTTAAATTTTGCAAATTCATTATAAAGTACAACAGGAAGCACTTTAAAATTAAGTCTCATTAGATAAAGTTGGTTAATGTATTATTAACTAACATCAAAAGTGAGAAACAAATGTTTTTTCACTGAAGTTATTATTTTAATGTTAATTAAAAAAAAATAAAAATAAAAGTGAACTTTATAAATTATTAGCTCTATTAACTAAAACACTTAAGATGCTAATCTAATAGATTAATATGACTAAAGATTAATAAATGTTTTACAAGTCATTTTCAGCATCAGTTGAATGTAAAGAATCCGAAAAAATTAGCAGTTAACATCTAAGTCATGTTATAGGCCAAATTAACGTGAAAACTTTTATGTTTGTCATTTTACTGCTTAATAAATTTTCCAGCATTTAGTGCTGTGATGAACTCCAACAATCTGAGTAATCTTTAAAGGCACTTTAAATATATAAATAATAAATATCTATTCACTGTATTTTCATGCCCATGATAACATATCAGGCATGCTCATCATTATGAAGATATATTGTAATATTGAATATTGGCACATCTAGCTTTCACTTTTGTTAAATCTTTTTTCAATACAGAGTGAATGAAATGGGTGTTCACTGCTATTTAACAGGCTTTTATTCTTGTTATTGAAAAGGTTGTTCTCCCAAAATGATCAATTATGTCATAATTGAGTCATCTGTGCTGAATCCAAACCTGTATTTTAATTAGATATATTTAGATATTTGAATTATTGTTGGAAACCAAGTGGATTTTTGTGGATTATTATTATTAATATATTTTTTTTTGTATTTTATATCCAATGACAATGAACATCCACAACTCTCTCTGAATTCCCGGTTCTTTAATAATTTCCATAAAATAATTTCCTGTTTTTATAAGTAAGCTGG
Source organism: Danio jaintianensis (assembly GCA_903798115.1). Lineage (NCBI taxonomy): Eukaryota > Metazoa > Chordata > Actinopteri > Cypriniformes > Danionidae > Danio > Danio jaintianensis. The sequence goes on along the minus strand of CAIGQV010019951.1, from coordinate 9,086,825 downwards.
CAGTGCAGGTTAGACTCATTTGACTCGTCCTGCTTGCGCTGCATTACTTATTTACTAGGTTAATGAGCACATGTCGAGACAGGCGGATCCTGTTTCTTCGTGAGCTTTTCCAAACTCTAACCTTTGTTCTGTATTGTGAATCTAAAACTAATAAAAATATATGTGCATATATAAAAAAAACATTATCGTTCTTTACTGTACACTTCATGTACTTTGGTGTATTTTGAGTTTTGACCCTGAAGAGCTGTACAGTGCTCAGGCATTTGTCTGTTAAAGTAATTCTGCTTTATCGTGGGTTTGTTTGAATGCTCTCAGATGTAGTTCAGTCAAACAGACACTCCCTCATTAGCCCGTCATGTGAGTGAATGAGGCCGATTACCATACAGACCTGTTTACACAGTCCACCGGCCACCCGGATTCACTACTTGCATATAGTTTATCTATTCACTTAGTGTGCTTTTGTTCCACTACCTGGATACATGTGACACCACTACAGTTTATCATTAAAACGCTGTTCACAGAATATTGTGTGTATGCTTGTTATGAAATGTGTTATTGCTTAAGTTCAGTTTCCTGTTGGTGGCAGATGGCCTGTGACCTGTCTGATAATGAATAATGATACATTTGTCGATTATTCCTGAATGTCAAAGGGCTAAAGACTCATTATTATTGTCGAGGCAACCATTTTTATTTTGAAGAGATTGGTCTGTGTAAAAAAATATCTGGTAATTATCTCGTGATTCGCTGGGGATGGGGTTATCTATTCATTTACTTTTTTTAAATTCCATTATGGAATCTTGATCTCTGCTCAACAAATTTTGATGCTGAAAGGTTTAGATTTTTACATTAGATTTTTAGTAGTTTGATGTTATAAGTCAGGAAAGATATGATGCAAAAAGTGGGTAAAGAGCTGCCAGTGCTTTTTACAGATTTATTTCTATACTATTTCTTACACAAATAATGTTTAGGTAAGGGCTGTGCGATTTAATTGAAATTGTATTAAAATCGCAATTTGAACATTTATGATTTCTAAATTGCCTTACAGCATGATTTTTTTTGGCGTACTCCATTTCTGACTGATACTTCTCCCGCAGTATGATATTTGAACCAATATTTCCTATTTCACGGCAGCGTCACGAAGAGGTCTATGATCTATGCATGGCAAAAAAAATCTGTGGACATGTAGAAAAGAACACGCAACTACTTCTGATATGTGGTCAAGCAGAAGATCTGAGCCTTACTTGAGTTTGACAAGACGCGCACGCACGCACACACACACACACACACACACACACACACACACACACAGTAGCCTATTTATTTGTTTTGCCATAGGTCTGTTCTAGAGACAATTTGTTACACCTTTACTAGGTGATTTTTATTTATTTTTTTGCCTTATGTCTGTTTTAGATCATGTTGCAGGGCTTTGATAAAGATCTAATTGTTTTCCTTTGGAAATATGTTTCAGATTCTCATGTAAAACGTCTGTGTGTGTTAATCGAAGTTGCAATATTGTTCAAGAAAATCGTGATAGGTTTATTTTGCCCATATGGCACAGCCCTAGTTTAGATTAGTAAAAAGTTCAATCAGTTTGTTGAATTGTAGAGTTACATTTTTAACATCTAAAATGAAGTGGAGAAGAGGTCAAGAAACCATAATTCATTTTAAAATGGTTAATCTACTGAAATCACTATGAACAAAATTACTGCTGAACATTTTCCTATGAAATTGCATTAAAAAGTGATTAGTTTAAGTTAACTTGTTATCTTAAAATTAAACAAATTAACAATGTGCATCATTATAAAAATGAAGTCAACTTATCAGTTCCGAACAGGTTTACTCACTTTTTTTGTAAAGTAACTATTCTCTTTTTAAAGAGTAATTTATAATTACATTCTGCTTTTATTTTGACAAGTTGTCCTGAAGATGCTGGAGTTTTTGTTTTCACATCAGTTTAAATAACCGTACAACACAACATTTTTCATTCATCCACAATTTCCAAATTTCATTTCTGAATTTTTAAAACTGTGGAAATAATATGGCCCAATAGTTCTAGCAGAAACTAAAATTGTCATTCTCATCTGTGGAAGAAAGAACAGCTCTGAAGAATGAAACTGGTCATGGTTTCCTGTGATAAACTAGCTTTGTGTGAGAGATTAAGGCTATTATTCACAGATAATTTTCCCCTCCAGAGAGCAGTTAAGCTCTATGACTGGATCATTGAGTTAAACTCGAGATCTAGATCTATCTGATTTGTGAATGAATCATTCAGACCTGTCTTGTGAACCAGATCCAGAGACTCCTTCAAAGGACAGCATAATAGGACAATTTATTCCAAAATCTGCCTAAAGGGTGGGTTGGGATAGTTTTGACTAGCCATTTAACACCTAACTAGCTGGTTACTGACAAGTAAGAGTAAGTTTTTTTTGTTTTGTTTTTTTTGCTGGTGGTGGATTTAGAAGGATCTTCACATATAGGGCTTTTTCAGTTTATCCCTTTAAACATTATCACTACAGCCACTACAAATTCAGTAAACTCTTTGTCAGAATTCTACTTGCCTGCTGTGAACAGATAAGATGTGATGATTCTGTTGTTATAAAAAATCTACAGGTGTGTTTGTTTGGGATGTGTCATGCAGACTCCAAAGATTAATCTATTTTTGTGGATTCCCGAGTGTCAGAATGCAGAAATATAGTCTTTGAAAGTAATGGCTTTTGCAAAAAGGATACAAGATTTCCCATCTATCTTGAATGCCATGCAAGTCAGATGGACGTAATACTTTTAGTACTCTTTCTGTTTTCTGCTGAATATGCAGTGTTTTATATTTGGAATAGCTTGAGCATTTTTGCATATTCCTGCTGCTGAGCTGTAGATGTTATTTCTACCCCATTGTCCTGTTCATTTTGATATCTTACTGAACACAAAAGCTCAAATATGTAAAATACTTTGTAGGGCTGCACTATACATTGTTTCAGTATCGATATCGCAATATGCACATCTGCAATAATCATATCGCAGGATATGCAATGTTGAATTGGGATAATATTGGACCAGGAGCCACAGTTTAGAACACATAAGATTTGCGGAGTGACAAAGTTTAACCATAATGGAGTGAAAAAGTTTATCATTTACATGTGTTTTTAAGGCCGAATAGAGTTTAAAGCATTCAAGCACAATAAATTTTACCATTTGTAACTTTAATAAGCAATCATATTATGGAATTCTTTATAGAGTAAAGACTATGAAGTTGAATTATTTAATTTCTGTACATCAATACAATTTGACTAACCTAAAAAACCATAAAGCAAGGTTTATTTAACTTTTTCTCTTCTCTGTTGTAATTATCTTTGCTTGTTATTTGTTTATTACAATTTATGCATTATTCACACCGATATAAAATCATCCCAATCGATCAAAATCAATAAATCCCTTCCAAACAGTACTATTCAAGTCATCTGGCAAAATTGCTTATATATATCACAGAAAAACAAAATACCACAATGTCTTATTTTTCAATTATCCTGCAGTCCTAATTCCTAAGCTCACGAGCATGTAAATAAATAAATAAGACTATATTGTAATATTTTTTCTTCTGAAAGTTTGTTTGCTTTAAAGAGAGATCACAAAATTAATGTGTTTATTTGTCTCTTTTTTGCCTGTTTGTTTTTAGATGAAATCAAGTATGAACTGGAAAAACAGAAGTAAGTTTACATCTCATTTAGCAACATGCAGCATCCATTGAAGCATCCATTGTAGCATCCATTGTCTCCTGTGATGTACATTGATGTAATATTAAGAGAACGCTTAATGCATCATCTTTATTCTGAAACATTACGGTTATGTAATAATTTCAGATGTCCACACTGAACAAAAAGCCCACTGTAACACTGTGATGTTTTAAATATTTGTTGTTGGTGTTTAATATTCAGTGAAGTATATTTTAGTGCCGCTTGCTGATATGTTGTGTGCATCCTGTGTGTATTAGGGACGGCACTGTTGTTCCTCCTAGAGCCAACTACATTGAGGCTGACAAATATGTCCTGCCTTTTGAGCTGGCATGTCAATCCAAGTCTCCACGTATTGTTAGTACATCTCTCGATTGTCTACAGGTATGCAGAGTCTCTCATCCACTTCTTCTTCACTCAGCTTAAAGCAAGGCACTGTAGGTAAATGAGATAAAAAAAAAAAAGAACTAATAGTTATCATCATTCTGCCCTAGCAGATGGATTGACATTTATTTATATCACAAGTTTTTAAAAATTGGTTTAAATATGCAATAGATTTATATAATTATATGGAATAATTTGATTTAATGTGAAGTTTAAGATTAAGTTAGGTGCAAAAATTCTTGTTTCATTTAAATTTTTTTAGACATATTAGATTTATTAATGGGTTTTTTTGGAAATCTCTTTTTATCATTCCTTAATTCAGAAAATACTACAAACAGCCAGAAAAAAAATCATGATTTTTAAAAAATAAGATGTTGTATATAATCAGGCAAATAATGTATGTGAAATCCTTCAGAACATACATGTAGTATGAGTAAATCTGTGCTGTTTGGTAAAAGTGCTGCTGAAGTGAAGGTTTCAGACCCAGTTTGATAAAGTGCTACAAGGGAAAGACTTGAAAGTGTATTTCAGATGTTTTCTTTCCATTCAGATTGAAAAAGTACATTTAATGAAAGCCAAAAATCTGCTAAATTCACAGAAAAGGTGTTTTAGCCTTCAGTGTCTCACTTTAATACATTTAAAACAATTCAGTTCATATTTGTTTGTTCAAAGATAAAATATATTTACAAATCTGAAATGCCCCAAATGATACAAACCTGATAATTGTGCATTTAATGAATGAACAAATAAGCAGCTTTAACCATCGATGAATTTGTATAATGCTGTAACACATCTATTGCTTATGCACTCAGTTGGTATAGAATGGCATCTTCTGCAAACTCCACATCAATATTTCTACAAACAGTGTGGATAAATTAGACCCTGACAACACCTTCTAACCAAATGATTCCACTTTTAATCATACAGATGCTGGAATTTACTATTGTAGTTCACTGATGTTTCAATATTGTTTCTGTTCTTGCCAAGACTGGATCTCCTCACAAACCTTTCTTTTATTGATCACAGAAACTCATTGCGTATGGGCACATCACAGGAAACGCCCCTGACAGTGGAGCTCCAGGAAAGCGTCTGATTGATCGTCTGGTGGAGACCATCTGTAACTGCTTTCAGGGTCCCCAGACTGATGAGGGCGTGCAGCTTCAGATTATTAAGGTGAAACAGCTATCCATCAAATCCATCAAACCAAATTGTTTTACCCAATTGACACTCTTTTACATTAAAATCAATATTTGGTGACACATAATATAATTATACAATATGCTACATGTGTGCATAACACTACAAAAGTTTTATCTAATCAATGTATTTGTGTTTCTGATTATTGTATTTATTTTTTTAACGAATTGTTGGAAATTTCATGGAAATAGCTTTTGTTGCTGACATGTAATTAAGTAAAATGATATGATATGCTATATACTACCATTCGAAAGTTTGGATCAGTGCATTTATATATATATATGAGCAGTATCACACGAGTTACAGTGCAATGTGCCTGTATATCGACACTGGTGGGAGGCTTGTGTTAGTGTCCCACCAGTGACGATATACAGCCACATCGCACTGCGTTTATACAAAAGTTTGATGGCATAATCGTGTATATAAAAAAGAAAATCAAACACGGAGTATCTAAAAACCCTTTTGGAAGAGGAACTACTTTCTTCCGCCATTCCTTCACATCTGCAGCTGATGTCAGATCAGCAGAAACCATTGCTACTTCACCAACGTCACTTTAGAGCTAGTATTTGAATGATTCTCTAGTATAATATCCAAAGTGATGACAAAACAGGTGATTTTGCTCACATTTTAAGATTATTAGGCTGAACAGCATGAAATGCCATCAGTCTACTGTTCTAAATATGACATTATTTTTTTGGTTTAGAAATATTTGCTATTTGATGACAATTTAACATCTGAACCAAAATTTTAAACTTGACTCATTTATTACTACATATAACATATTTATTTCATGAATAATGTGAGTAAATATTATTTAACTTAAGAAATTTCTTAACAGTATAATAAATTTTTTTTAAATCTAATTTGTTCTGGAATAAAAGTCAAGAAACATTGAATTTGTAATATATCTTTTGACCTTGCAATAAGTTCACCTGGTCACCGCATTGAAGTTCATTCATTCATTCATTTTCTTTTCGGCTTAGTCCCTTTATTAATCTGGGGTCGCCACAGCGGAATGAACCACCAACTTATCCAGCATATGTTTTACGCAGCAAATGCCCTTCCAGCTGCAACCCATCACTGGGAAACATCCATACACACTCATTCACACACATACACTACGGACAATTTAGCTTACACAATTCACCTATACCACATGTCTTTGGACTTGTGGGGGAAACCAGAGCACCTGGAGGAAACCCATGCGAACACGGGGAGAGCATGCAAACTCCAACCAGCGACCTTCTTGCTGTGAGGCGAACGTGCTACCCACTGCGCCACCGTGCAGCCCCCGCATTAAAGTACAAAGTGTATTCATTGATCCAAGCCCATCTCTTATCATTGATAGATTAACATGCTCTGTGACAGATCTACTAGTTCAGTTCGCTATAAATGGAGAGGAAAAGCAGCGTACAGTGCATGGAGAGTTTAGGTTTGCACAAGGGGGTTGGGTAGCCTCTTGTATAAAATCGTTCAACAACATTAGCTTGCAATAAGATTTAGTTTTACCACTGAGAAGTGTACATAAGGTCACGTGATTATTTGAGAAGGCCTCAAGTTTAAAGACCTAATTTCCAGTCATTATTTACCCCAATAATCCTTTGAGCAATAAACATAGCATTGTGCCACAAGCACATTTGAGTTATTTAGCAAATTTAGTTTTTACCAATTTATACTTTTTTTTAAAAAGTTTGAACTTAATTTGAGTAAGAAAGTTTAACATAAATCTGAGAGTGTTTTAGTATTTGGATTGTGCTCTCTGGTTTGTCACTGGTTAGTGATCTAAGGTTTATAATCCAATTAATGTTTCAAAGATCATCTTGAGCTTCATTGGAAGTTCAACATCTGACCATTAGTAGAAGGAGCACTCATTATAAATGTCCCTGATGTGCTTATTTGCTTAGTGACCTATAAATAGCTCAGAATCTGACATTTTACTTCAGTTTCTCAAAATCCTAAAATGTTAAGTTCAAATATAAGATATTTTTATTCTAGATTTTCAGTGTTGATTTTTATTGTGTCAGCATAATTTAAGATGTGTGATTTAATGCTAGAGATCATTGTGTTTTTTCACAGGCTCTGCTGACCGCTGTGACATCACCACACATAGAGATCCATGAGGGGACGATTTTGCTAACTGTGCGCACCTGCTACAACATCTACCTGGCCAGCCGTAACCTGATCAACCAGACAACGGCCAAGGCCACTCTCACACAGATGCTCAATGTCATCTTTACCCGCATGGAGAACCAGGCGGTTAGTGTAAAACTTCTCCAGCTGCTGCACTTTACAGACTCCAAAAAAACTATTCTGCTGTGAGGTGTCACACCTGAGTGAAACTATAGCTGCAATTTTTGGGTTGGGAAAATTAGACTGAAACTACAGAACTATTGTGTTTTCATGGAGTATAACTCTTTTTATCTGCATCATGGTGATAATTATATTTCAAAGTCATTTATAGTGTCAAGCAAGAATGCACACATTTGGATTGGTACCATATGAGAGACATGTAAAGCAATTTTGACGCATCTCAAGTTGAAGTGAAGTGAAGTGAAGTGAAGTGAAGTGAAGTGAAGTGTAGTGTGGCCAAGTATGGTGTCCCATACTTGGAATTTGTGCTCTGCATTTAACCCATCCAAGTGCACACACACAGTTAGTGAACACACACATACCGTGAACACACACCCGGAGCAGTTTGGTCCAGAATCCACACACACCCGGACAAGTTTGGTCCAGAACAAAAATTCTATTATAAAACATTATCATGAGGTGATGCTGTGTCACAGATAATTGGATCAGATCCATCCTTTAATCAGTTTTTTTTTTTTCCCTCATTCAAAACTGAAAGGTGACTGAGGACATGATAATACGCTCCTGTCAAACAATATCAGAGGGCAGGAATACTTGCTACATTACAATGCAGATGTTTACAAAAACGCTCGACTTTGGATCCTGTTTTAATTTTAGTGAATAAACAAAAAGGACTTGATGTGTTTTCTGTAATATGGCTGTGTACACTCTATTCCTACACACATTTCTGTCCAAACCGCTTACAAAAGTTGATTTTGCATGATAATTTTCCCTTTAACCAAACCAAGTGCAACTTATTTTTGTTCAATGAAATACAGTTGATTTGACTTTCTGATGACTCTTTTTCAGGCTTTAGAAGCTCAGGAAGCAGAGAAGGAGCGGCAGCGTCTACAGCTGCATAATCCTTCCCCAGTGTCCAGTAACCCTTCACCTGTCAACCAAAACCCTTCTCCAACTCCTGGTCGAGGATCGGGATCTCCATGGATGGGACTAGCCCGCTCTGAACAGAACGGTTCACCTTCTCTCAGCCCTCCTGGGGTCCCTTCTACTCCCTCCACCCCTCAAGACTCATCCTCCATCAACGGCCAGCCAGAAGACTTCAAATCAGAGGAGGAGTTTGCCACTGATAAACAGAGCCCAAAGGACATTACACATGCAGGTATGAGGACGGGTGCCATTTATGAGATTTACTCCAAATTCTTACTATGTTGTAGATTTGTTTTTTGTTTTGACTGTTTTTAAAGATGAGAAGCTTCAGGAGTCAGCCCAAACGACTGTCGATCCTTCTGTGACATTAGGTGTTGAAGGAGAGGATACACATCCACAGTCTGAGACAGAAGCAGGTTCAGAGGTCCTGGAGGAGACAGAGCCGGACAGTGGATTGGGAGACAGCTCTGTGGAAGGAGGTGTGTCATACTGGAGATAGGTTATTGTAGCTTTTATGGGGATCTATAACTGTAGTCAGTCACACCTTCTTCTGTTTTTGCTACAGGATTAGATCAGCATTCTGACTCAGAAACCAGAGTGCCGCCCCCTGTTGTCCGAGTCGACACACAGCAGATGAACGGAATGGTGGATGACCGTGGCTCAGAGTCCTCCACAGACATGCTGGTGTGTTTTCTGATAAAGGACGAGTAAATACATTTTAACTAAGTTATGTAAATGTTTAGGGTTAGTAGATTCATTTTAAAAGGAATTAATACTTTTTGTTTAATAAAAATACTTAAATTCATCAATATTAACAGTATTTGTTTTATACTACTTTATTTTTAAACTTTTTATACTTGTATCACTGTTATTTTTAATAGTACAAGAATAAGAGTTCAAAAAAATGTGTTTTCTATTCGTCAAATATTACTGAATGAAATTTTCACTGTTTGCACAAAAACATTAGACTTGTTATACTCATTATTTATAATAGTACAAGAATTATTTATAAATGCAATTTTCTATTAAAGATTACAGAATTAAATTTATCACCGTTTGCACAATAATATAAATCAAATCTAAAATCTTCAACAGTGAAAATGATAATAGCTAATAAGAATAGCTAGTTTTTCTTGAGAAGCAATTCAACATAGAATGATTTTTGAAGGATCATTATTTCAAACTGGGTATTGGATATTGAAGTTGTGCTTTAAAACAGTTATATTCATTAAAAAAAACTTTTACTGTGTTTTTGACTTAATAAATACTGCCTTGATGCTCATAAGAGATATTCAATATGTTTACATATTGTTTTTAAATGAAAATGTATAGACACTTTATTAATAATTGCATGTTAAAATGTCCGTTTAACTATAGTCTGGTTTTTTGTTTCCTGTCTGAGCAGGATGCAGAAAGCATTCATGGCAGTCAAACAGCTGCACGCTTCTCCCACATTCTCCAGAAAGACGCTTTCCTCGTGTTTCGCTCGCTCTGCAAGCTCTCCATGAAGCCTCTCGCTGATGGACCGCCAGACCCAAAGTAGGATGATTTATATATTGGAGATATCATTTTATGTGAAAAGCTTTGTAAAATGACAGTCCAGTAAATGATGAATAGTGACAGAAGTGTGATCATAAAAAATGCTGCTTTAGTAGAAGAATTTTGAATTCGGTTGCCATTTCAAAAGATCCTTTCATTGTCATTGTTCTGTCCTTTCAGGTCTCATGAGTTGCGCTCTAAGGTTGTTTCTCTGCAGCTGTTGCTGTCGGTGCTGCAGGGCGCTGGACCTGTCTTTCGAACCCATGAGATGTTCGTGAATGCCATCAAACAGTACCTGTGTGTGGCACTCTCTAAAAATGGGGTCTCCTCTGTGCCTGAAGTATTTGAACTGTCTCTTGCCATCTTCCTCACCCTGCTCTCCCACTTCAAAGTGCACCTTAAGATGCAGATCGAGGTTTGATGTTCAGATACACTGCCAGGCTATTTAGACACACTTCAAAACCTTTTGATCTGAATGAACAATTCAAATCAAAATTAGTTTTACAGACAAATCAAATCTGTATGTTTAATTTTTGTTTTAGGGAACAAAATAATTAATACGTCGATTTTTATTTATTGTTTTCCTTTAGGTGTTCTTCAGGGAGATCTTTCTGACAATCCTGGAGACCTCGTCCAGTTCTTTTGAGCACAAGTGGATGGTCATTCAGACTCTAACGCGAATATGTGCAGGTTGGCAATGGCATGTCACCCTTGCACAAAACACAAACAACACACACATAAACACACAATTTGGTTGTTTTTTAATGCCTCTGATGTTTTCACTGCTCCATCTACACTACACAACCATTGAGCAAACACTGAGCCTCTGCATATGTTGTAGTCATTCATTCTTAACACTTTCTGGTAGCATAATGATCATAAGAGAAAGCTTGATGAATTAGAGAACAATAACAATAGTTCAAAAGACCCAATCAGGGAGCGGTTTTGGATAGTTGCACCTATGTTTTCAAAAACCATAATTTTGGTCTGTTTACACTGAAACTCAAGGAATAGTGTGGAGATCAGGCATGTTTTAAATACAGAAAGTGAAAAGTAAACACAGCCACAGATTATGGCTCATGTGTCAAAAGCAATGCTTAATCACTCTGCTGTTCTTCTCACAGATGCACAGTGTGTTGTGGATATTTATGTTAACTATGACTGTGATCTCAACGCTGCAAACATTTTTGAGCGGCTGGTAAATGACCTGTCTAAAATCGCCCAGGGGAGAAGTGGACAGGAGCTCGGCATGACTCCATTACAGGTGGCTATCATCATGTTTAAGATTACATTAGTGTACTTTATATTACCAGGTATTATTTTTAGGTAATGCAGTATATTTCATCACATTTCCATTTTATTTAGCAATAAAATATCTTGAAATCTAAAGGAGTCATGAGTATAAGCAGTGCCAGAAAGCTACATTTTAAAAGTAAACCCAAATAGTACAGACATCTGTTTAAATTATATTTTTGTATTACACAATGTTATTATATTTATTTTGTAATTTTTGAAAATTTTTTATTGAAGAATCTTAAATACAAATTGTTTAAATGTTGTCAAATAATAAGAAAATATTTTTTCAAATAAACCAAAAATATTAAATCACTGGTCATTAAGAAGAAGCAAGTATTAGCAATGGCTGGGAAAAAATATATAAATATATAAAATATATTAAAAACTATATATTTCTTTCAAAGGATAACCAAAATAGCACAAGTATCTCTTCTAAAACGGCTAAAACTACAGTATTAATCAATTATATTTCATTTTAGGAGAACCATATTGCTAAATAACTTAAAATATGGTAATAATATAAAAATGTCAAGTGGTTAATCTTAAAAAAACAACAACAAGCATTATACGTTTACTAAAAACTAAAGTTTGAAGTAAAAAAAATTGAATACTTAAATACTTTTAAAGTTTAAACTAAATGTATTTAGTCAAGTGCTAAAAAAAACGTTTTAAATATAATTCTATCAAATGTACTTCAGTAAAAATATGTGCATGATTCAAAAAGAGTTTCCAAACCACACTGTTGTTGTGTAACTAATTGAGAGCTGATCAGTTAATGATTTCAATCGCAGGAGCTGAGTTTGAGAAAGAAAGGCCTGGAGTGTCTGGTGTCCATTTTAAAGTGCATGGTGGAATGGAGCAGAGACATGTACGTTAACCCCAACCTGCAGGCTAACCTTGGTAAGACAACACTGGGATCTGTCCTAATCTCCCAAATCATCAGAACCGCACAGGTGTAATGGACTGTTGTTGTGGTGTAGGTCAGGAACGTCCAGCAGAGGGCGACAGTGTTGATGTGAAGCTGCCTGAGCATCTCTCCTCTCGCAGAGATAGTGTGAGCTCTCTGGACTCCACCGTGTCATCTGGATTTCAGCAATCTCAGCCTGATCACCCCGAGCAGTATGAGGTCATCAAGCAGCAGAAGGAGATCATCGAGCATGGCATTGAGCTGTGGGTTGGCTTTCTCTTTTGTCTTTTTTGTTTCATCGGTTTCTTTTTCCTATACCTTTTCTGTGTTTTAAAGGTTTAACAAGAAACCAAAAAGGGGGTTGCAATACCTGCAGGAGCAAGGCATGCTGGGAACTTCACCAGAAGACATTGCACAGTTCCTCCAACAAGAGGAGCGATTAGACACGGTAAATTAACTGATATACTTAAAGTGAAATTGAAGAATGAGTATATTTGATGTCAGTTTGAACATATCAATATTTGTTTGGAGCTAGTTTTTGTTTTCTGGAAAATTTAGCTTCGACTAGCAAACCCCTTTAAGCTATCAGTAATGTATGGTGAATATGTAATAGGTATTGTAGGTGTGAATTTTTCATTCATTTCTACTGTTCAGTCTATCGAGGTCAGGAATCCACAAGTAAAAACAGGAAACCGACACTTTTTATAATTCTGCATTTCTTATAATACTGCAATGTTTAGAAAAAGTGCAGCATTTCGGCCTTTTTAATAAAGTTTCTGCCTTTCGTCCACACAAAACCGGCGCTGTCAGTGCCTTGAAACACTTTTTCTGTAACTAGTTACAGAGTGGAAAACTCTCAAAATGCCACTTTTTAGAAACGATTACATCACATTACCAATTAACCAGAAGAAGAAAAAAAAAAAACCTTATGTAAAAAAAATTATAACAAAAACAATAGCAGATTACAGAGCTGTGTTTGTGCTTCAGGCCCTACTAAGTTTATTACCACTATTACAACAAAACCTGTTAATGCAGTATCAACTAATAAACAAGCGGAGATGTGCTAACCATTACACATGTCTAATATTTGTAAATCCACCACAGTGTCTGACTTTGGGTGGATTCCATTCGGAAGGACTCATCCCTATGCACTGATCACTTCGGAGGGTCCCTCTTAAGGGATTAGAGCATAGAGTTGAGCCCATCCGAATTAAATGGTGTGTGAGACACCAAACAGCTTCCCTGCTCAAAGGATAATTTCCCGAAGTGTCTGTCAGTTCTATTTTTTCCAAATCCTTGGTTCCAAAGGGCCCTTCAAAGTAGCAGTTTTGATCACTTCAAGTTTCGATTTTCACTCCAAAGTACCCTTCAGACGGCGATATATCCCGTTTGGAATGCACCGTTCATACACGTGCTCACTGTCGTCTTCTGTGATTTTAGTGTATCCTGCAGCTCTGTCTGTCTTTGTTTATAGTGTGACATACATAGTACACCATTTTAACCCAGTTTTCCCATTTCCATGTGGACACAGACATTACTTGAAATGGACGCTAAACTTTTAGAATCCACAAAAGAATAAAAACACAATTGTTGCCGTCTGGACATAAGTGCTTAGTGACAGGAATGTTAAAGGGTTAAATGCTGCTCTCAGCAACACCCGGATGTTTGCAAACATCATATGGTTGCTTGGGTATCGTAAACTCAAAATAAAGAACCAATCAGAACTTTGCTTAAAGGGGTCCTTAACTGAGAAATCTACATTCCCTTGATCTTTTGACATATAAGAGAGGATTGTACTATAATAACATCCTATAAGTTTCAGATCTCATAACTTACTTGGTAGTCTATAAACAGGTTAAATTGAAGCCAATCTGCCAAAACGACTGGTTGTGAAATTCACATTGGTTGGCACAAAGCTGTTCTTTTGAAATTTAGGACCTAATCATAGAAGCAAATCGTTGAACAAAGTGTTTAAATATTTAAAACTGTTAGCGAATCATTCAATTTTATGTTTACTTTCATGTCTGCAATCTGATAGACCTATTCTAATGGTGTAGTCTAATGAGAATCTTCTATTACTATATGTTTATGAAAAAATTGTGCTAACATTACCTCAGAAAACGGTACAAAATAATAAAAAGAAATTATTGCAGTTCATTTTCTGTTGTCAGACAGCTATAAATTGCAGCATTCGGAGGTCCGGTTACTTATGCTCTGCTGTGTCATGTGACCAGACTCAGGTTGGCGAGTTCCTGGGTGAGAATGTGAAGTTTAATAAGGAGGTGATGTACTGCTACGTGGACCGACTAGACTTTTGTGGCAAAGACTTTGTGTCCGCTCTTCGTGCCTTTTTGGAGGGCTTCAGGCTTCCAGGTGAAGCCCAGAAAATCGATCGGCTGATGGAGAAGTTTGCCGCCCGCTACCTGGAGTGCAATCAGGGGTGAGTTCTGTAGTCTGAGCAAGAGTTTAATATTTCTGAGGCTCAGTGGGCTATGTACTGACCCGACTGTTGCTCTGTAGGCAGACTCTGTTTGCCAGCGCAGACACTGCTTACGTTCTGGCCTACTCCATCATCATGTTAACCACTGATTTACACAGTCCACAGGTAAGATAATTATTGTTTTACTCTGTTTCCTGTGACAACTTAGCAATTAACAGTCAATGACTAGCCATTACTCCCATCCAGCTGTTTAGCAATATGCAGTTACCTGGCAGGTATCCAGAATGCCCAAGCCATTGCATCTCAATGCCCTAGCAACAACCTAGAAAAGTATGCAAAATGTGCTCAAATGAATGCTTGTTTTTATTTGCAAAAATATTGAAATTTGTGTTCTCTTCTCAGGTGAAGAACAAGATGACGAAGGAGCAGTACATAAAAATGAACCGTGGCATTAATGACAGTAAAGACCTGCCTGAGGAGTATCTGTCCTCCATCTACGACGAAATAGCAGGCAAGAAGATCGCCCTGAAGGAGAGCAAGGAGTACTCCATCACTCCCAAATCCAGCAAGCAGAGTAAGAGACAGAATAACTGCTGGACTGTAGCTTTAATACATCTTTAATAAAGTTTACAGTTTGGTTTTTCTTTGGTCTGCTCATATTTATGGCCCTATGATGTCCTATGATTTTTTTTTTATTGCAATTTGTTTGTGTTGATTATTTAGTTTAGTGCTGGGCAAAGATTATTCGCATCCAAAAAAAAGTTTATTTTGACATATGTGTGTTATATATTCCGTTATGTATGTGTGATACACAACCATACATAGAAACAAAACAGGTTTGTTACATAGATATTTAAATTTAGATATAATATGTATCATATATATTTTATATCTAAATATAAATAAACATTTTCTTAAATCTATGCATGCATGTGTGTATTTATATATACATAATAAATATGCACAGTACACGCACGTGTTATGTCAAAACAAACTTTTATTTTGGACACGATTATTTTTTGTCCAGCACCAGTTTATTTATATTGTAATAATTTGTGCGTGTTTTTATTTATTCTGATACAGTGTGTATAAGCATTTTAATTCGTTTAAATCACCAAAACGTTTTTTGCATTTTTAGGAACATTGTGAAATGTTTATTATAGTTTGTGTTTTTTTGTTTATTTTTTTCTTTTTAAAATTAAAAATATTCAATTTGTTTTATTTTATACTTTGAGAAGTATATTATGTCCATATCATCATTCATATACAGTGCTACATTGGGTTCAGTCACCCAAAATTTGCCAAATTCCTTGTCAACGTAGAATAAATTCTATATAATCCTGGATTCCCCATTTCCCACAAGGACATCACCTATATACTATATAACTGCAGGTTAACTATGCTTATATATAATAAATTCTAAAAGCTATTAGATACTAGTTAATTAACGTAATTGGCAACTAATAAAATTATGGTAACTAATAACTTTTCTGATTTTGATTGTAATACAATAATGTACACTTTTTGTTTAGCTGCTTTGAAACAATAATTATTGCGAAAAGTGAACTTGAATAAACTTGAATTGAAATGAGTGTGGCCCTACATATTAATTAAAGGCCCCTTACGTCTTTTGTTGAGACTGAATAAAAAGCTGTCAAATGCTGATTCGAGCTGTTTGTTTTTCTGTTAGATGTAGCCAATGAGAAGCAGAGAAGGCTGCTGTATAACATGGAGATGGAGCAGATGGCTAAAACAGCTAAAGCTCTGATGGAGGCAGTCAGTCACGCTCAGGCCCCCTTCTTCAGTGCCACTCACCTAGAGCACGTCCGGCCCATGTTCAAGGTAACCGCTTTCCTCTACACTTTTCAGCAGGTTTTCATTTCAGTACAGCACGTCCAGTCTCACTGAGGTCATTGTCAGGCCAAAAGGATAATAAGCAGGTCATGGAAGGGACCCAATCTGATACTGCTCCAGGAAGTGGTTTCACACATCAGTCTAGAAAGGTCGAGAGGAAGTTGAAGTGAAAGTGTGTTTTGCATGGGTTCATTTCTTGATCTATGTAAAACAGCTGGCCTGGACTCCCTTGTTGGCTGCGTTCAGCGTCGGCCTTCAGGATTGTGACGATCAGGATGTGGCGTCTCTGTGCCTGGAGGGGATTCGCTGTGCTATTAGGATCGCCTGCATCTTTAATATGCAGGTCGGTGTTTGTCAGTTGTTATCTCATTCTGGGTGAGTTCCTCCTGGTCTTATTTATTTGGGGTTTTTTCTGTTTCTGTTTGCAGTTGGAAAGAGATGCTTATATCCAGGCCTTGGCCCGGTTTACACTGCTCACTGCAAGCTCAAGTATCACAGAGATGAAGCAGAAGAACATTGACACCATAAAGACTCTTATCATGGTCGCCCACACTGACGGAAACTACCTGGGAAACTCCTGGCATGAGGTGGGCATCAGAGCATGGAAGAGGACTGGGTGTCAGTGTTTTGTTTGAATTTGTTTTTTTTCTCAAAGTTCACTGCAATTATTCCATTCCAGACTCGTTCTTGCTTTATCATTTTATTTATTTATTACTCATACACTTCATGGTTTTAAGCTTATATTTTAATTAATTTATTAATTAAGGTGTATATAGTGTATATATATACGTTTTAAATAATGCATGTGTGTGTTTGTGTGTGTGTGCATGTTTTTATGGAAATAAAATTTAAACAATTACATAAAAATGAATTTATAAATGCGTTAAACACAAGTCCCGTTTTGTTCTTTGCACCAAATTAATTAGAAAAACACAAAGTATAAAATATACACACAACGCATATTAAATGCAAGTAATGTCTGCTTTAATGTTTCCAATAACTTTTGTGATGATAAACAAATGTAAAAATATGTGTTAAATTATGTTTAGTTGTGATTTAGCATAACCAGTATATTCATGTATATACAAACCAACATTCTAATTTTGACCTGTACTTATTAAAATAATAATTTAATAATCATATAAAATTTTATAGAACTGTTTTAATTATGACTTACTTGCAATGATGTCGATTTAAAGCTTTCTCTTCTTTTTTTTTGTAATTAATCTAAGAGATCAATCTTGATACACATTCACAGGTCAGAATTCCCCAAACCTACATTTTACAAGACATACAGTTGAAGTCAGAATTGTTCGCCCTCCTGTGAATATTATTTTTCTTTTTCAAATATTTCCCGAATGATGTTTAACAGAGCAAGGAATTTATCACAGTATTTCCAATAATATATTTTTTTCTTCTGTAGAACGTCTTATTTGTTTTATTTCAGCTAGAATAAAAGCAGTTTTACATTTTTTAAAACCATTTTAAGGTCAATATTATTAGCCCCCTTAAGCAATATTTTTTTCGATTGTCTACAGAACAAACCATCATTATACAATGACTTGCCTAACTGCCCTAACTTAACTAATTAACCTACTTAAGCCTTTGAATTATGCTTTAAGCTGAATACTACTATCTTGAAAATATCTAGTAAAATAGTATGTACTGTCATCCTGGCAAAGATAAAAGAAATGAGTTATTAGAAATTAGTTATCAAAACTATCATGTTTAGAAATGTGTTAAATCTTAGATAAATCTTCTCTTCAGGAAAAAATATAAAAGAATTAATTTAACAGGAGGGCTAATAATTCTGACCCCAACTGTATGTATATTATATCACACATACACACATAATATTCATATAATTAGAAGTATACGAAACCAAACTTATAGTCTAACTGCAACTTTATAGTCCTTCCAAGAGGTTGGCAACCTTTTTGTTAACCCCTCAAGTTTCCAAATATCTCCACTGGCAGCCACTGACCCGTGTTCTTCTCCAGAACATCTGAAGCAGCACTCATCTCCCTGCTCTTCTTTGCTCTGTGTAGATACTGCGGTGTATCAGTCAGCTGGAGCTGGCTCAGTTGATTGGAACAGGGGTGAAGATGCGTATCTCCGGTGTGGTCCGGGACCAGGGAGGAGGCATAAAAGGCTTCCCGTCAGGAGGAGAGGAATTCATGCCCCTCGGTTTAGGTCAGCTATTGTGCGACTGCAGTAAATAGCTCACGGCTGGGGCCCGGGTGCTCAGTCTGTTTATTGTTTTGAGTGTTCCTCATGGCACAAAAATATGTTATTGCTGTCCTGCAGGTACTCTGGTTGGAGGTCCAGACAAGCGTCAGATGGCTCATATCCAGGAGTCAGTGGGGGAGACCAGCTCTCAAAGTGTTGTGGTGGCTGTTGACAGGTGCATTGAAAACACCGGACAATACACACACACACACACACACACACACACACACACACACACACACTGCTTACACTCTCCTGTCTGACCTTCTGTCTCTGTTTTGTGTTCCAGAATCTTCACTGGATCCACCAGGCTTGACGGAAATGCAATCGGTAAGGATTTTAGTTTTGTTTATTTTAATTTAACATTATATTGTATTTTTTAAAAAGTTGTAACTTTTATATGATTTAGAAATTTGACATTTTATTAAATCAAAAGTGCTGTGAAACACTGATGTTGTGAATAGAGCTGTCAATTTAACATGGTAATTTATTTAATTAGTTATAGAAAAATCAACACGTTAAAATTGTGAATGCAATTAAAGGGATAGTTTACACAAAACTGAAAAACATTTAATTACTTTGAATAAAACTGGAAACCTGTAACCATTGACTCCCATAGTATTTGTTTTTCTACTATGGAAGTCAATGGTTACAGGTTTTCAGTTTTCTTAAAAAAAAAATTCTTTAGTGGTCAAAAATATAAATGAACATATATAAAAATTTGGAACCACATGACAGCGAGTAAAAAGTGAGCACGTTTTCTTTTAACAATAGTGAATAATGTCTTATTTTTGAATAATTATGGCTTGTAGGACTGTAAGTCTAGCACAAAAAACTAAGAGCCCAGATCAAGTTTGTGGGTACATTTAAACTTAAATCAATGATGAACTAAATATCATTTAAAAACACAAAGAGGATTTTAACGTTCCCCAGTGCTGCAGAGGAGAGAGTAAATGCTAGGGGTTTGGTTTATAGCGCAGTTTAGTTTCTAGCTGTCAAACTTGGAAAATAATTAGGTCAGCTTAAAGTTCAGAACTCTTAAATAGTTTTTAGAGAAGCAATTTTGAGTTTTTAAGTAATCATTTCATTAATAATGTCTGGGGTTAACCTTATTTGTTTTGAAAACAGAGCTGCTGTCACTCAGAGGAGTGTAGATCTGTTATTAGTGTTACTTGTCAATTCATATGAAATTATGTATGTGTAGGCTGATTACGTGGAAACTAATACTTTTTACTTCTGCTTCTTTAGAAATGAGTAAGTAGGTTCTTGCTTTTGGTGGTATTTACAGAGAAATTAACAAGATTGACTGCATTCCTAACGTATATTGACCCATGAGCAATGGAAAATTTGTATGGTTTTAGACACCATGTGATCCTCTTCACCATAGCTTAGGTTGAGGTTAGGTTTCATTCATTCTATCCATTTGATCAAAAGAACAAGATTTATCGTAGTGGCCGTTCTGACTGGTTTGTTTTAAGAGCTCTAGTATGCTTTCCGATGGGTTAAAGTCATCATGAAATGTAACATGTGTTTACACAAATATGAATCAGTGGCACTAAGGAGTTTTGGGCAACCATCATGTGTTTTTCTATGGTCAAGAATTGACTACAGAAAGCAGTGCACCATTCAAATGAAATGTTTTCTCCGATTATCTATATTAAACACGATAATGTACTTCACATGTTCTGTTTGTATATTCCATATGCATTAGCGCTTATGTTGCATCTTGTATTGAGTCTGCAACCAAAAAGCCACTGTTAGAGCCACAGATTGTATAAAAGCCACATTTAAAGGGGTCGTTCACTCAAAAGGAACATTTTGCCATGATTTACTCATCCACCACTTGTTCCAAACCTGTTTTTTTCTTCCATCGAACATGAAAGAATACATCCTGAAGAAGGTTGGGGTGTAAAACAACCATTGACTTCCATAGTATGTTTTTGTTTCTACTATGGCTGACTGGCTTTTTTTCCCCCAACATTCTTCAGAATATCTTCTTTTGTGTTTAACAGAAGAAAGAAAGTTTAGAACCACTCGAGTGTGAATAAATGATGAACAAACGTCTTTTTTGGGTGAACTATCCCTTTGAATGTATTTACTTCCTTCATCCGTGTAATACGTACACACTCAATTCAATGACGGAGCTTCTCTTTCATAAAACACAATGGGCCTATTTGGTTAAGAAATCATGCAAGATATCTCAGCTCAAGCCATGTTAACAACATCATGAACTATTTTTAAGAGAGTAGTTGCAGTAATTACAACATGTCTCAGTTGTAGGTGTATGACTGTCTGAAAATGATCTGTTTGGGTGGATGTTGTTTATGCAGTCAGTTTATTATGCTGTCTGACAATCAGGCGACAGCCACACAAAATGTCCCTCAGGACTGACTCACACACACAAACACACACACACACACACACATGCAGACTTGGATTCACTTTCACACTTCCTGCAAACAGATACTCTAACTGTTAAGCCCAATGTGTTCTGCCACTAGACGGTGAGCTTGTAAATAATATGTTTGATGGTCAAATATGAGAGGTTTGTGTTAACTGTGACCGCTGCTCTGGTCTGCAGTGGACTTTGTGCGATGGCTGTGTGCCGTGTCCATGGACGAACTGGCCTCTGCTCACCAGCCCCGCATGTTCAGTCTGCAGAAGATAGTGGAGATCTCGTACTACAACATGAACCGCATCCGCCTGCAGTGGTCACGCATTTGGCAGGTCATTGGAGATCATTTCAACAAGGTCTGTGGCCTAAAGCTTTTGGCATTTGAATAGTCACACAATCTGGAATTCCACATAAAGATTTCACAATGTCGATTTCACAACGGCAGTGCTATTGTTACACTCTTGACAACAGACAATGGCAGTTTTTACCTGTGAATTTCGCATGAATATGACTGCACCTTAACCCGTTGCATCCTTATGGCCGTTTTTGTCATTTTCATATAAAGTTTTGTGATCATTTCATCTGTGTTTATGTAAACGGCACACATTTAGCCTAATTTCACACTAGGTGCAAAACATAGATCCCTTCAGGACAAAAATGTCCTCATCGAAATCATTTATACAGATTTTTTAATCTCGGTGCCATTTAAGCAATCATTAAGTCATACATTCTATTTTTATACATTCTATTTTTATGAAGTTAAATGCTAGTAAGGCTTTCCATTTTTTTTAAATATTAACGTAATGATGTAATTTTATATTGTAGTATAATAGTTATATAGTTGTAATAATATTGTAGTACATTAAACAAAACAATTGCCACTGTTTTCTGGTTTGGTCTGAGGAACAAATACTAGTTTTTACCCTGTTTTCTGCTTTTGTGCACTGCAGGCCAAATGAATGAAATAAAATGAAATGAATGGTTTTGATTGTACTGAGAAAATATTGTGATTTTTTTTTTTATTTATTTTTTTTATTTATTTATTTATTTATTTTTTTTGTGTGAGACACTGCACAAAAAATAATGATTCATTTAAATAATAATGATTTCTGATCATTGGCTTCTTTAACAAATGCTGAAATGTAGAGGTTAAATTTTCTTCAGAGTTGATCCTAATAACGAAAAAAAAAATACTTTCAAAATGTACATTTTTTGCTAACAGATTTATTTGTCATGAGCAAATATGTTACTTTTGATACACAAGGGGTTCAAATTGGTGGGTTTTTTTGTTTGTTTGTTTTTTCTAGACTGATTGTGTTTTATTTCTTTTTCGGCAGGTCGGTTGTAACCCGAATGAGGATGTGGCCATCTTCGCGGTGGACTCCCTGAGACAACTTTCCATGAAGTTTTTAGAGAAAGGAGAACTGGCCAATTTCCGCTTCCAGAAAGACTTTTTAAGGCCATTCGAACACATCATGAAGAAGAACAGGTGAGGATAGGGGAATTAGAAATGGGATTGATTGAAGTGAAAAGAAAATGATGCAATCTGATGCAGCCTACAGGAAACAAGCTCAATTTCAACACTTAGAGTGAAGCATATAAAATACTTTCTGCCACCACAGGTTATTATGCGGAGGGAATTATAAGTAGGGCATTTTGGTTGTTTACCCCAAAAAGTGTCAAAATGAATAGGGCTGCACAATTGTTATTTTTTTTCGCCAGGCTTGCTTTGCTGTATTGTGATGCTGTACAATTTAGCCTAAATTTGGTCTTTAAATGTCAGTATGGCTATAAAAAATTATAATAATAATAATGGCAATTTGTACTCATTAACAAAATTAACTCAAAACTAAAATGACTGTGGGGAGAAATCAAGAGTTAAAATAAAGCTCTGATAGAGATGTGGATGTTTGAACAGACAATTTGACACATTGTGCTATAGATGGCTTTAACAGGGTGTCTGCGGGGTCTTAAAAAGTATTAAAAGTTGATAAGTCAATTTATAAAAATTTTAAGTATTAAAAAGTATTAAATGCTATTTTACAAGGTATTATATTTTGAATATTGGAATGCAGTGTAGTTTATGATATCCATAACATCCTGCTAGATTTGACATCAAGCTGCTTTGTTTACTGCGCTAACCAAGGAAACGCCGTTATTCCTGCTGTTATAGGCGCCACCTGCTGGATTAGCATGTTTATTCACTATATGACCAGCGTTTTAGTTTAGGATTAGTTTCTTACAATTAATATTTGGTAAATATACTGTACCGGTTGAAACATAGGTTTTAAAATATATGGAAAGAGTCTTAAAAATTGTCTTAAAAGGTATTGAATGTCACTCTCTGATTTCTGTAAATACCCTGTTTAAGATAAGCAGCTCTACAGTATTATTTCGCAAAGCCTCTGTTTAACTTGCAGTATGGAAAGATGGGTGTGAAAGAAGAAGTGTGTTTTTCTAGAATATTTTTGCATTTACACTAAACTCCTCATTTGTTCTCAGGTCACCCACTATCCGGGACATGGTGATACGTTGTGTGGCCCAGATGGTCAACTCTCAGGCTGCTAATATTCGCTCTGGCTGGAAAAACATCTTCTCTGTGTTTCATCAAGCAGCATCAGATCATGATGAGAACATTGTGGATCTTGCATTTCAGACCACAGGGCACATTGTTAGTAAGTACCAACAATTCCACTTTTCTTTTTTTTAAACTACTATTGTGCTTAACATATATGAGTACACACCTCTCATATTTCACTCAAAATAATATTTTCTATAGTAAGCTTTACAATATTATATTAGTGCATATACATTAGATTAGTCAGTACTGAAGCCAAATCTGGAGCTAATCTAACAAAATAACTTTAATAACGGTCTAAAATTAGTACACCCAAATTTATATGTTCGGGGGAAATATTAAATAAAAAGACTTTTAAAAGAGCAAAATTCAAGAGAAACAAAAAATTATGATGGTTCTTTTTTCAATATTTTGCATAAATTTAAATGCATTCTTTATTTTTCTAAAGATGTTTGGTGACTAAAATATAATTTTAATAAATATGTCTGTTTAATAAATATGTTTTGTTCAAATGCACCTACATATATTACCTATATTCACTGAGAAATGGATAAAAATACTCATTTTCAAAATGGGGTGTACTCAAATATGCGTCATTCAAAAAACCAAAAAAGAAAAAGCAAAATCCTGATATCTATTCTTTGTTTCCTCACAGTGAACACATTTCAGCAGCATTTTGCAGCTGCCATTGACTCGTTCCAAGATGCAGTGAAGTGTTTGTCAGAGTTTGTGTGTAACGCTGCGTTTCCTGACACCAGTATGGAAGCCATTCGGCTAATTCGCCACTGTGCTAAATATGTGTCTGAAAGGCCGCAGGTGAGTGTCAGTCTTAAATACTCATAATAATTATGCTTTAAATGGCATATTTGAATCACTCTTCTGCTTTCCAGGCCCTGCGGGAGTACACTAGTGATGACATGAATGTGGCCCCTGGTGACCGGGTTTGGGTACGAGGCTGGTTCCCCATCCTGTTTGAGCTTTCCTGCATCATCAACCGCTGCAAACTAGATGTCAGGACTAGGTGAATCTCCATCATCAGTCATGCTGTTGATGTCACTTCTGTACAAAGATTTGTAATGAATTGGCTGTTTGGAGCTAGAAAGTCTGTTTGTGTGTTTCAGGGGTCTGACCGTCATGTTTGAGATCATGAAGAGTTACGGACACACCTTTGAGAAGCACTGGTGGCATGATCTCTTTCGCATCATCTTCCGAATATTCGACAACATGAAGCTCCCCGAGCAGCAAACTGAAGTGAGTGGCTATTGCAACATTGACATGACAGACATTAGCAAAGTTTCAGAGGGATTATATTGCTTTATTCTAAATGCTTGTGCTTTTTTTAACAACAAGCAGTAATATAAACTCAGGATTGCAAGATAATCTATAAGCAGGTAGATGTGAGTTCATGCCTCACAATTTAGAAGTGTTAAATATGAATTCATTGGGAAAAATAAGGTCAGAATTGGGAGATCAAAAATATTTGTTTTTGTCCTTTGGTGGAAAAAATACATGTAATACATTTATATATGTTTGCATAAGTATTAGAATTGAGAAGTAATACCTAAATCAACTAACGGCAAGTCTTTAATGTCTTTAATCACTTAAATCAACAGTTTGTTGGTTGATCACAATCATATTTCCTATTTAAACTTCAATTTAACATTGATCTTTTTTTAGTTTACATAAAAAAACGCTCTTTTAGAAGAGGAGTCACAGACAATTTTGATTTTGGATAATATTCTATTAGTTATAGTGCTGTTATTTCATTAATCGTGACTAATACAAAATAAACGTATGCGTTAACAATTTTGTGTGTACTGTCTATATTTAATTAGAAATACATCCATGTATATATGTATGCATAAAATGCTTATTATATAGAACAAAATTATTATTATATAAGTTAATATTTAGGTATATACATGTCTGTGTGTGCCGTTGAAGTCAGAATTATTCGCCCTCCTGAATTATTAGCCCCCCTGTATGTATATTTAACGGAAAGAAGATTTTTTTCAACACATTTCTAAACATAATAGTTTTAATAGTTAATTTTTAATAACTGTTTTATTATATAAATACAAATGTCTTAATTATTATGCGATTAGTAACAAATAATCGTTAATCAGCACTAATTAGTTGCACATTCCATAAATATCTCACTTGCGTGTTGAAAAATAATTGAAAGATATTTTGTTCTTTGATAGAAAACGGAGTGGATGACGACGACATGTAACCACGCTCTCTACGCCATCTGCGACGTGTTCACGCAGTTCTACGAGCCTCTCAGTGAAGTGCTGCTGGCAGACATTTTTGCGCAGCTGCAGTGGTGCGTCAAACAAGGTGGGAATTTTGCTGTTGCTCTAATCACGACGGAGAGTTAAGGCATTTTTAAGATCTGCCCTGCTACTTGCTGCTTACTTCATTCCAGATGGACGTTTCGAACGCGACGCCTACACGTGTCACATTTGGGGAAAACATATTGGCCCAGTGGGTGGCAGTGTTTTAAATCAGCAGGGTGTGGTAATACAGAGAAAGTGTTATTGAGAGCTCCTCCTCTGTCCTCAGATAATGAGCAGCTGGCACGCTCGGGCACGAACTGTCTGGAAAACCTGGTGATCCTGAACGGGGAGAAGTTCAGTCCGGAGGTGTGGGACGTCACCTGCTCCTGCATGCTGGACATCTTCCAGACCACCAGCCCTCATGCGTATGACCACCATCTGCTTCAATGACACTTAAACACCTTCTGTCTGGATCATTTGTTTTGATGAGATGTCAATCTGTTTAAATAGAATAATAATTATAAACCAAAAAATATTATCTACCATATTTTCCGGACAATGAAGCACACCTGATTGCAATTTGCATTGAGTCAAAACTGCATTATTGAGAGAGAGCGAAAACAAAACTAAACAGGGAACACTTTCTATGAAGCCTGTATTTATAATGAATTATAATGGGGTATTTTTAATAATCATAACAATAGTAATAATATTGATCATCATTTTATCTACTTAAAGGAAAAGTTTACCCAAAAATGAAAAACACCCTATAAATTACTCACCATCAAGCCATCTTACATGTATTTGACTTTCTTCTGTCAGACAAACACGAGTCGAGGTCGTTTAAAATTTTATCCTGGGCCTTTTTATGGTTTGAAGCTTCCAAAAATGCATAATCATATAAAAATTAGATTTTTTTTTTTGCATTAAACCCCTGGTGGCATATGGGTTAGTTTTACGACCGATTTATGCTCTTTTGAAAGCCTAAAAGCAAACACCATTATACCGTTGGAAAAGCCAGGATAAAATTTAAAACTACTCCGACTTAAAAAACAAATGCTTGTTGATTTATGGATGAACAATTCCTTTAAAGTCCCCATGAACCGGAAGCTGCGATCATAATTTTTTTCATATTGTGACGTAGTTCTTATAGAAACAGAATTTTAAATAAGCAAACAGTGGGCGTGGCTTGTTTTTTCTACCACGGGCTGAATGGATGTAGTAAAGTAGGCATTTCATTCAGAAATATTGGGAAAGAGGTTTTAGAAGAGTTATTACAACCTAACAGACTCCTCCTGCTCACCATTTCTGTTTGTTGTCAAAACTGACAGTTGAACCAGCATGGTTAAGTGTTAGCCATGCCCATTATCTCAAAATCACGTAATCTGAGAATAAAACTGAAAACAAACAGGAAGTGCATTTTCAGATTTCAATTAAAGATTAGTAAGGCAAACCATTTTTTTTTAATGACATGCACAGATGAATTATTCACCACAAAACTGGCAATCTGAGCTAACAAAATCATATGGTTTTGATTTCTTGGGGACTTTAAGATCTGAATGGTATTGTTCTATTCACTGTTTAAATTAACAGAGTTGTCATTTTAACATAAAAAGCTTTCTAAAATTTTCATAGTAACAACTTGGCTGTGTATATGTACTAATGCTTTATCCTCCATGACCATATTCTGTACCTTTTATTCCTATCCATATCTGCTACAACAGCTACATCACTATTAATAAGCTGTACATTAGGAGTTTATTTGAATGTAACTATTTTCTACTACTGTACTAATAATGTACTAAATTATTTTAAAATGTATTAAGAATTCTCTTATAAGGCATTATGCAGTCAGGCTTCATAGATGTTACCCAGAACATTTATAAACATTATCAACTTGTATTGAATTCCCCTTGCTAAACAACAATTTCTTCACATTCAGTAGGAAAAAGAAGCAATGAAAATAAATGTTAAACTACATTTGTAAAATGCACTGTGCATGATGTCATGATGTTCTGACATATTAGTATTTTTTCATAATTTCTAGTTAAATAAACGATCGTCTCCCTGTCAGATTTGCCAGCATGTATCCAAACTCTTTGACATTTGTTACCACGACATGACCTAGAGATATTGATACTGTGGCGCATTTGAACAGACTGTTTTTCAAGCTCCTGTAGCTCTGCTTGTGAAATGCTCTCTCAGTTTGCTTCTGTCTGTGCTCTTAACAGCTTGCTGACATGGAGACCAGCTGGACAGGAAGAGGAGGTGGGAGAAGGGAAACACATGGTGAGATTGCAATAACATAAATAAATATTGCAAATGCACACACACAAATAAAAAGCCACGATCATGCAGCTCAAAGTTTTATTCTGTTATATGTTGTTGTTTTCTCACCTTGGCGCGCACATGCACAAACACCAGACTTTGCTTGATATTTATAGTAGGCATTTGCATATCAGGCTCTGATGTTCATATGCATCTGTGTGTCTGTGTGTTGTAGGATGTTGAGGTGGATTCCCAGTCACAGAGCAGCTTTGAGAGAACTCTTTCAGAGAGAGGCCACAGTCAAATGTCCACCGCCAGCGATGAAACATGGAAAGGAAAGTCCCAAACCAGTACGTACTGCTTTTATGGTGATTTCAATCATGTACTGATTCAAAAGGTGCTTTTTTCCTCTGGAGGTGACAGTGAAGACAAAAGATGTTGCAAAAGATCAAATGAATAGGCTGTACTTTTTTTTTTTTTTTTTTACATTTGATGTATGTAAGAATATTGAAAGTTTTTTTGATATTAAGAAATGTTTAAAAGACAATTGTATTAGAATGATTTCTGAAGAATGATGTGCTGAAAATTATGATTTAAAATTTAAAAATGAAAATATTTATTGTATAATTATTTTACATTATTATGGTTTTAATGTTTTTTAATCAAATAAATGTAGCATTAGACAGAAAAAAAATCCAAAATAGTAGTAAATTTGGTATTGAGGGTTTTGATCCATTTCTCAAAGAATATGAACAATATATATTGCGTTCTAACAGGTTTTTAATCATCTGTATTCATTTAAGATGCCATAGAATGAAAATCTGGATATTTATCTAGGCATAACTGAGTAATAAAAGTTCAGTACAGTGAAATGGCATACCGTGAGCCTCAAAGACCATTGTTTTCTCGATCTCTTGTAAAGCCCACCAGTGAAAATCCTGGTGAAAAACAGGACAAACTAAACAAAAAATAGACTGTGACTATGCACATGGGATCATTAATATGCACGCCGCAGGCTCCATTTGATTGGCCACAAAGTTTTCTAGTGAGATTACAACATTGATAATATTTTCATTATTTTTAAGTTCAACTTGTATTATACTTACCATGTATGTGGGACTCTTATTTTGAAAATGGGACAGTTATGTCGTACTATAGGTAACATTAGACACATCTTATCACAGCTTGTTCAAAAAGCTAAATATAAGAAAGAAAGATTATCAATTTATTAAGCGCACTCACAAAGAGCCATAAGGCCTGTTTAACTGTTTTGTTAGTTTAACGTATATATTGTGAAATTTTCCGTGTGCTTTTCTAATAAGGCAACAGACACGTTTACACTGACACATTTGACGTTACACTGCTGAATTAGTGTTTAATGCAAGTTTATGCATGTCATTTCACTCAGCTCTTACAAAATACAACTTTTAATACATCTGTCAGTGCCTTTTGTTGGGTAGAATTATAATAGAATTATAATTTAGCCTATATTTCATCCACAACACAGCTCTCTCAACCTCTTCTCCACTTCACTTGAATATTTTTTTGACTACTGAACTTGCATGTAATTCAGTGTATATCACTCTGTCTGTCTGTGTCTCTCTCTGTGTGTCTGTGTCTCTGTGTGCGTGCGTGTGTGCGTGCGTGTGTGCGTGCATGCGGGAGAGTGAGGGAGCACAGACTGGATTCAGATGAGTAGTGTCAGAGCAGAGCTCATCAATATTAATGACCCTTCCAAATATGGTCAAAACCGAGCTTTTCATTTTAGGGGTAATTTTTGTGGTTATCTGTTGGTTTCTGGAGATTTTTTTTTTCCCCACTTACCTAAGCCACGTGCCTACTTTTTTAGAGATCTGAAAACAATTTAACTTATTAAATCAATGCACTCTATGGCACCTTTAACACATGAGTGTGGTCACCTATCATCTTTATGATAAGAAAAATAACATATTTAAATTAAACTACATGTAATATTTTGTATGAAGAAAGAAAGAAAGAAAAAGAAGCCTTAATTTCTCCACAACATGAATTCTTTTTTTTTTATATGTTATTTGTTGTACCAATATGACATAAGGGTGTTTCTCTGTGGAATTTTTTTATGACTTCACTGGTGTCCCAGTTTTCTGCAGAAAATTTCACCACAGACCTCGCCTACATGAAGTATAAACAAGTCTGAAAATCTGCCCAAACCACATAATCTATTAGAGTTTCCACTAACAGCCACATTTGTCTTTGAACTGTATGACATCTTCCTCTTTTTACGTCATCATGAAACTAAAATCACATTTAAATAACAGACATTTGAAACTGCTAATAAAAATAGAAAAAAAACATATGTCTGGATTTTGTTTATTAGTAGTTTATTGAAATGTAGAAAGTGGGCATTGTAAACTAAATGAAGATTGGTCAGAATGCAGGTTTGTGGTGAGTTGAGAGCATGTTACATTTTCATGCCCCTAAACATGATTCTGAAAAACTTCAATTGGTCCTTGGCCAATAAAATCTGTGATAGAATCCAGCTTTCTTTGCGTTTGGCAATATATATGTGAGAAATTAGTTTATATGTGTGTCACCAGTGTGTGCTGTTTCTGTCTGGAGTTCACTTATGCTTCTGTGACTTTTAACAAGTTACTATCTCAAATGTTCTGATTTAGGGGTTTCGGACCACAGGCTGTTTGCAGGGCTGCTTATAAAGTGTGTCGTACAGCTGGAGTTGATTCAGACTATAGACAACATTGTATTCTACCCTGCTACCAGCAAAAGAGAAGATGCTGAGAACATGGCCGCCGCTCAGGTGAGTTCACTTCAGAAAGTAAACTCTATTTTACGGTCTGCTTCGTAAGTTACAATTGATAATTGATGTTTATGTTGAAAATACAACTAATAAGCAGCACAGACAAAGAGCCCTCATGGTGTTGACAAAATAAAGAGCAGTGCTTAAACCATTACTGTGTTTTGGAGAAATACGACAACCAGTTGCTTGGTTATGCCCAAA
Organism: Danio jaintianensis; assembly: GCA_903798115.1. NCBI lineage: Eukaryota > Metazoa > Chordata > Actinopteri > Cypriniformes > Danionidae > Danio > Danio jaintianensis. The sequence goes on along the minus strand of CAIGQV010019951.1, from coordinate 9,055,502 downwards.
GTATGCTTGGATTGTTAGCGTACACTATAGCTTGTTTTTTTTTTTTTTTTTGTTCAGATCTTTTTATTAACATTTTGCTTAATAAAACAACAATTTCAAAAATATTTGAAAAAGAAAGACAAATTATCTTTGCTCCAACAGAGCCCCCCACCCCACTGCACCATTTCTATACAATATGTTATGAAATTTTTTTATCTGTTTTACATCATATCCTAATATATACATACATACAAGTAGATAAAAGAAGAAATAAAATAAAATGGAGGGAAGAAAAATTGTGAGAAACAAACAACGGTCAAACTACAAATATTAAGTTTGGATCCATTTGCTCTATATATGTCAGCACTGGCTGCCAAATAAGATAAAATTTTTGACTGCAACCTTTGGTGGAGTACCGAATCGTCTCCATTGTAAGATGGTACATAAGATCTCTAATCCAATGATTAAACGTTGGAGGAAATTTGTCCTTCCATTTGAGCAGTATAAGACGTCTAGAAATTAATGTTGAAAAAGAAATCATACTTTTGGTATTATTGTCTAAACTGGGATCTGTAATTAAACCAAATATTCCTACAATAGGGCAAGGGTCAATTGATACACGTAAAATATTCGAAAAGAAAATGAATAATAATTGCCAGAATTTGGTAAGTTTAGAACATGACCAAAACGTGTGTGTGATTAGCTATCTCTACTTCACATCTATTACATAAGGGATTTATAGTTGGTGAGAATTTTGCTAATTTTGCTTTTGTCCAGTGTAGGCGATGGACCACTTTAAACTGAATAATTGTGTGTCGCAAACAAATTGAAGTTGAGTGAATCTTATTTATAATGTCTTGCCAAATTTCTTCTGAGAGAATCAACTCAAGTTCACTTTCCCATTGTTGTTTCGACTTTGTTACTGAAGTTAGATTTTGTGAGGAGATAAAAGAATAAATCACACCTATATTACCTTTGAGAACTGGGTTGGTTTTTAAAATGGTGTCAAGTAATGTTTCTGTAGGTAAAGTTGGAAATTCTACTGTGTTAGAAATTATAAAACTGCGAATCTGTAAATATCTAAAAAAATGTGTTTTGGGGATATTGTATTTTGTTCTTATTTGGTCGAAGGACATGAAATTGAAATCACTATATAAATCGTTTAGTGTGATAAGTCCTTTCTCTATCCAGCAATTAAATGTAGCATCTGCAATCGAAGGAGTAAACATATGATTCCTCATAATAGGGGCCTGCATTGAGAGATCTGTAAATGATAAAGCTCGTCTAAATTGGTGCCATATTTTGAATGATACTTTAACAATTGGATTCAGAGAATATTTAGAGATTGGCTCAGGAAGAGGAATCTTAGAGCAAAGTAAAGCAGATAATGCAGATTTACAAGAAGCCTGTTCTAATTGTAACCATGTGGGATTATTAGAAGGGTTAATCCAATACAACATAAATTTAATGTTAGAAGCCCAATAATAATGTTGGAAATTTGGGAGAGATAGCCCACCGAAGGAGCGGTGTCTCTGCAGTAAATTTTTACGCATGCGTGGTATTTTCCTATTCCAGATAAAATCAGATATAAGGGAGTCTATGTTGGTAAAGAAAGACTTTGTTAAAAAAAATGGAAGACATTGAAATAAAAATAACAGTCTAGGCAGCATATTCATCTTAACAGTGTTAATTCTACCTCCTAAAGAGAGCAGGTTCCAACGATCAAGATCTTGTTTTAAGTTGTGCATAAGTGGACTAAAGTAAGCATTATAAAGTTTATGATATTTATGAGTAACCCAGACACCCAAGTATTTAATTTTCTCAGTACTTATTTTAAAAGCAAAAGAGTTAGATAATGTTGCACAAGCTGTGCAATTCAAAGGCATAAGTTCACTTTTCTTAATATTAATTTTGTAACCTGAAATTTTCCCGAATGCATTTAACAGTCCAATCAGTGCTGGCAAGCTTGTAATTGGATTAGATAAGTACACAAGCATATCGTCTGCATACAGAGACACTTTATGTTCAATATTCCCTTTATATATTCCCTTAATTAGGGTATTCTCTCGTATAGCCACGGCTAGTGGTTCGATAACCAATGCAAATAAAAGAGGAGATAAGGGGCAGCCCTGTCTCGTACCACGTTGCAAAGAGAAAAAAGGAGATAGATTATTATTCGTTCGCACTGCTGCCACCGGTGAGATATAAATTATTTTAATCCAATGTATAAATTTTGAGCCAAACCCAAATTTTTCCAAAACATAAAAAAGAAAATCCCACTCCACCCTGTCAAACGCTTTTTCAGCATCAAGCGATAGTAGTACCTCAGAAGTATTAGATGGAGTGGGGTCATAGAGAATATTTAAGAGTCTACGTATATTGAAAGACAGTTGCCGGTTTTTAATAAATCCAGTTTGATCATTTGATATTACAAAGGGGAGAACGTTTTCCAGCCTACGCGCTAACATTTTGGCCAGGATTTTGCTGTCTACATTGAGGAGAGAAATGGGGCGATAAGAGCCACATTCGAGAGGGTCTTTATTTTCCTTGAGAATAAGTGATATGACTGCTTGTTGCATAGTTGGAGGCAGAGTGCCAGAACAAAAGGATTCCTCAAATACATTTGACAACAGTGGAGTTAAGTCATTTCTAAATTTTTTGTAGAATTCACTCGGAAACCCATCAGGGACAGGTGACTTTGTGTTTTGCATTGACATTATTGAGGCATTTATTTCTTGAACTGAAAAAGGGGCCTCAAGTTCAGCTGCAGTCTCTTTATCAATTGAAGGAATAGTTATTTTATCAAAGAAAGATGAGAGCAAATTTGAGTCATTAGGAGATTCTGACGTGTATAATTCTGAATAGAACTTGTAAAAACATTGATTAATCTGCTGATGCTCTGTATGTTTTTGGCCTAATTTATCTTTTATTTGGGTAATAGTGCGATCTGCAGCTTTTTGTCTCAACTGATGAGCTAAAATTCTACCTGTCTTCTCACCATGTTCATATATTCTATAACGTGTTTTATTTAATAAATTCTCAATATGTTTGGTGTTTAAAAGGTTATATTCGGTTTGAAGTGATAATCTTTGTTTATTTAAGGTGGGTGATGGTGTAAGGGCTAATGTAGCATCTAATTTAATTATAGCATTGGTTAACTCCTCAAGCCTGACTCTTTGTTTTTTTCTACTATGGGAACTATAGGATATTATCTCTCCTCTTAGATATGCTTTCATAGCTTCCCATATTACTGAGAATGATGTTTCTGTTGTTTGATTAAGTTCAAGAAATACTTTTATCTTGGAGGATAGTAAGTTAGTAAATGTTTCATCTGAAAGCAGTAACGTATTTAAACGCCAGGGACAATATCTGTCAAGTTTGACTGGAACGCATAGCGTCATTAATAAAGGGGCATGGTCAGAGATAACGATAGCACAATACTCACAATAACTAATCAGAGGTATAAGATTGTTATCTATAAAAAAAGTAGTCTATGCGGGAATATGTCTGGTGGACAGATGAAAAAAAAAGAATAGCTTCTATCTTCTTAAACATCAATATAGAGCGTATACCCTTATTTCACTATATTTAACTTAAGGACAATGTGGTCGTTTTACACAACAAAATAATAAACAACTAAGAAGGGAGATGACTAAGAATATTTAAAGAGAGAGAAAGAAAAAAAAGTTACTTTCTACAACATCGTTACATCTTCAAATTCTTGAGTTGTCATCTACTCACCATTTATGGGGAAAAAAGCAAATAAAGTTGAAATAGAAAATAAATAATAAATGTCTTTTTAAAGAACCTTGAATATCTGTCGTGCAAATTCAATGTCTGTTATATACAGTAGCATCATCCGTCAGACACATTCGAATAAAGTGTTTATTGTTCAGCATTATCCAGGACGATATTTCTCTTCACAAAAGTCATGGCTTCTACTGGGTCACAGAACTCCTTTTCGTTGCCATTGTAAGTGATCCTGAGTTTTGCTGGGTGGAGGATACCATAGCGCACTCCATCTCGTCCTCGAAACAACTTCTTGACATCATTGAACGCGGATCGTGCGCGTGCTACGGTTGGAGGGTAGTCAGGAAATATGAGGATTGTAGATCCTTTAAATCTGAGGGGTCCCGTCTCTCTAGCTCTGCGGAGAATCTCGACACAGTCCCTGTAGTAGTGTAGTTTGGCCACAATTACCCGAGGTTTGCCACCAGGCTGTTTTGGCTGGAGGCCACGGTGCGAGCGATCGACGAGTATCTCTCTGTTCATTTCTAGGGCCTCCTTTAACAACTTCGAGACCGAATCTGGAGAGCTCGAGCCTGGTCCTTCCGCCACGTTTAGTATACGTATATTCGATCTCCTCATCCTACCCTCCATACCTGTGCATTTCTCCTGCAACGCCGAAACAGCCGTTTCAAGTTTGCTCACGGACCTTTGTAATGAAGTCACATCATCCGAACATGTAGACAGCCCATGTTCCATTTCAGTTACCGTCTTTTTCATAGTTTCAAAATCCGATCGCAGCAGGGCGATGTTGCCGACAACTTCAGTTTTGACAGCCTGTAATTCCGATCTCATGATGTTAAATTCGTCTGAAAGAACAGCTTTCAGTTCGACCCTAAGCAGCGTGGGGATGTCGTTTTTCAAGAGTGACAGGATTTCAGCTTTTGTATCCGCCATTTCAGTTAATTTCTCTGGCGATTTCTGATCACTACACGAGGCGCCAGGCCTACTCGCAATAGTCTTTCCGGTGTAGGTATATTGTCGCAAACTTTTCGCCATTTACGTATCACCGTGACCAAAATATAAAGAAAAGATGTGTAAACAAAGTATTAAATAATGTTTCAGCGCAGATTTCAAACGCAAGACGCTCCACTATAGCTTGTTTTTATTACAGTCTTGTGCTAAACATTTGCAAAATTCTTATTAAAAACAACTGCAAAAAAACTAAAAACATTTTGCCTCTGAGACAAGTTAAACCTTGCCATGATTTTTGGATTATATATATTGCAGCCTTATATTTAACTAAAGGAAGCCAAGACATGATATAGAAGTGTAATGGCAAGAAAGGCTTTGATCACGTGACCTCTGCATTCACCAGATGACCTGTAGATGCATTTTTAAAATAATTATTTTCCAAATAGCCTATAAAACCCACAGAGCGCAAAACCTGTTTGGCAGATAAGATTTAGCGAATTTGAAGGGTAATGGAAACACAGCTACTAAAGCACATGACACAAATGTAATCAGAACCAGAAGCAGTTCTAGGATTTCATCTTTAGGGGGGCTCAGCGCTCGCTACTGTTGCTGATAATGCTAAATGTATAAATTTAGCATTATAAATATATGTGTATATATATATATATACAAAAATGTGATTTGCTCCAATCTCTTTTTAAGACAGTATATTTTTAAATATAAAATGTGAAAAAATATAATATAATTTATATTCAATTCAATTAACACGAGAAACAAAACTACACTGACATCATCTACAAATTGCTTAAGATTACAAAAACAATAGACGTCATTGTTGGCAAGTGCATGTGTAATGGGATTAAAAGATACCTGCAACTTATTACCTACAAATTGATTACAAAGACTCAAAGTCAAAGTACAACAAGTCCAGCACCTTTGCTCATTAACACAGTCAAATGGAGTATACTTCAAAAAGCTGCGCTTTGGACAAAAAAAGAAGCATACTTTGAGCTTCATGGCATGCTAATTGTTTAAGTGGCTTTTGTTTCCTCTCTGTTTGTTTGCCAACAGCGAGATGCACTTGAGCAGGCAGAAGAGGGAGAGGCGGAGGTGGATCAGGGCATGTACCGACACCTGTCATCCCAGCACCTCTTCAAACTGCTCGACTGCCTCCTCGAGTCCCACAGGTTTGCCAAGGACTTCAACTCCAACAATGAGCAGCGCACGGCCCTCTGGAGAGCAGGTCTGCGCCCTTTTATTTCCTCGTCTGGCTTGTGGTAATGCTGTAATTTATGGGACTGTGTTTTTTTTATTGTGCGTGTCTTTTATTAATCTGGCGTGCAGGCTTTAAGGGGAAGTCAAAACCGAATCTTCTGAAGCAGGAGACCAGCAGTCTGGCCTGCAGTCTGAGGATCCTCTTTCGCATGTACTCCGACATGCAGCTGCGAGACTCTTGGCCAGACATCCAGACACGTCTGCTGCAGTGAGTGCAGCGTCAGACTTATTCATTAATCACGCCTGCTCTCCAAGCTCAGCACAAACACCACTGCTTTTATACAACACATTTTTCAGATGCAGCTATTATTTGGACTCAAGGGTGTAAAAATTGTGTTTTTGTGTTTTAAAGAATTAAATGAGTAAAGTATTTAAATGGAGATGAGGAATTATGAAGATAACGGTAACACTTCTTCTGAAGGGACTGTCATGAAGCCTGTTTATAATCATGAAATGAAGTGTCATTAATATGTTATGCATCCTTATGACACCTGTTATTAATTGTCATTAGCTCATTTATGTCATTTTGAATGCAAAGATATCATTGTTTGTGTCGTGTCATGACAACTTGACATTAACAAGACTTAACTTGTAATATAATGTCATGAGGGCATTCTAATTGTCATGATTTTGTTCTGATCACTCTTTTCAATGAAACAAAATGAGCTTTTCATCAACATTTCACAGTGAAAGTGTCAACGCTCTGTCAAATAATTTTATAACAGCGTCATTAATGTTTAATGACAGATTTAATGTACCGCTGTTTGAGGTCAAGAAAAATATTAATATCGCTGTTATAAAATTCATGATGAATGATATCATAACAGTCATGTTTATGTCAGATTTATGACAAGTAGGATGTCTTGGTAATGTCAAGTTTCATGACAAAGACATCTTTAAAAACGTCACTTTTGCATTTAAAATTACATAACTGAGCGAATGACACTTGTCATAAGCATGCATAAAAGTCAAGTAAAGTAACGTGTTAACAAGTAACAATAACTAGAGATAAGGAAAAAAAAATAAGACCAGTGTTTATTTTGTACAGGATTTGAGTAAAATGTCAATTTTAAAATTTTATTTTGTAAAGGTCCGATAACATTTTATCCAGATTACAAATAAAATAATTATTTAAAGCTTTTTTTTTTTTTGCAGAAAATTAACTAAATATTGATTTCTCATCTCTATAGTAGAAGACACATGGCTGTTTTGTTGTCTAAAAATGAATATAAACATGTCTGAAAGATAAACATAAGATTTTTTTTGACCAGTTGCCAACATTTTTGTTAATATACCTACTATTCATAAATCTATAGAAAGCGAGAATCTTTAAGTGGTCTCTTAAACTTTTCCATAGCTAGATATTACCCTCATAACACTATTTATTATGTCAAGCTGTACTTTGTCATTTCTCAAGCTCTTTAAAGCAGGATGATTGTCTGTAAATGTTTTTATTGTTCATCATCTGACAGAAATAGTTCTGAAAATGATGACATCAAATATTGGCCGATTTTTTGTTATAATTACATCTCCGTCACTATGAACATTATTTGTTAAATATAGCTGTTATGCTCAAGACTATAATATGAACTAATTAGATGACTCTCACAGAAGCATTAGTAACAGTTTTATGTAAAACAATGAGGAATGAGTCACGTAATCAAGCTCTTAGATTTACATGTGCAGTGCTGTTTTGTTTTGTGACTAACAGTGTGTGTGTGTGTGTGTGTGTGTGTGTGTGTGTGTGTGTGTGTGTG
>CAIGQV010019951.1:9036496-9047780 GCA_903798115.1 Danio jaintianensis | reverse complement strand
TGTGTGTGTGTGTGTGTGTGTGTGTGTGTGTGTGTGTGTGTGTGTGTTTCAGGGTGTGCAGTGAAGCCCTGGCGTACTTCATTAGTCTGACCTCAGAGAGTCATCGTGAAGCGTGGACGAGTCTCCTACTGCTGCTGCTCACCCGCACACTCCGACTGCCTGATGATAAAGTAAATAACACACAGACGTCAACACACCCTCACACTCAACCACAAACCCTCAACCTTTTGGCCTCGGCTGACAATGGACATTTATTGCTAACCATGACGTGACATTTCTTTATGTATGTCCAATAATATTTCTTCCATTTACACTTTAATTTGTATTTAATCATTTGGCAAGATACGTTTATTCTAAGTGACTCGCAAATGAGGACAATAAAAGTAAACAAGGCAACAAAAGAACAACAGTATGTAAATAATATGGCGATTCTCAGTTAAGTTCTCAGAGGCCATTCTTACTAGTGCGTTTTGGTTTTAAAACGTTTTGTTATGGTTTCGCCTGGCATACACACTACTCTGTGCATACACAATGTAAAAATGGTAGTCTGGACGAGGAGCTGTTTTAAAATTGAAACACACTAGTGTAAACAGCCTCAGTTTCTCTGAATTTATCATTTACAGTCATGTGTTTGAGTAAAACCAAATTTTTGTTTTATTCTGTAAACTACTGATGACATTTCTTCCACAGTTAAAATAAAAATATTGTCATTTAGAGCATTTTTTTAAAGAAAATATTAAATTTAAGTATGAAGTATGAAAATAAAAATGTAATGACATTCCTCCAGATATAGATTTCTTGCCACTTTTGCAGTTAAACCATTGGTATTTTGTTGTCTAAAATTTAATATAAACATGGCAAAAATGAATTTACAAACCAAATATTTTTGTTTATCTTTTTTAAAGGTTTTTATTAATAAAATTTATAGGAAAGTGTTGGAATATCAAATGTTCATATATAAATGTATACATAAAAGTAGACAGAATATAGAATAAGAGTGTTGGCGTCAGAAAGTAAGAGCAAGGTTTATACAGTAAAAAATAAATAAATAAACAAACAGTTGAAATAAAAGAAAGTGTGGACGTAAAGGAAGTGTTGACCAAAATGAATCTTTAGATGATTCCCGAGGACTCAACTGACAATAGAAACAATCAAAATTTTAAAAAGCAATAATGTGTAAGTTATAGAATAGAATATGTAAGTGAATAGAATAGAATAATAGAGAGAATTGATGTGTGCTGATGGACAAAAATGCATCTTGAGACATTTCTTAAAAATGGTTGGATACTTAACATTTTTATATTTAATAGCTGTTTTTCCAACAAAACCTGTCACAGTGTTTCATCTCATGCGACAAGTCTTTATCAGTCATAAAAATGTGAAGATTATTTTGTATTTTCATGTCAGTGGCTAAATAAGAGGATTATTCAACGTGTGTCACCACATTAGAGTTGGAAAAAAAAAAACTGAATGTATGATACATGAATGTATGATAAAAATTGTAAGCGATTCACAATCTCACAACTGATCTTGAGATCCAGGATTAAAAGGTTAAGGAAAGTACACATTTTACCTTTCATACTGAGTCAGGCATTAAGCTGACATGCGGTTGGAAATTACTTTATATTGTAAATTATTGACGGATCACTAAGAGTAAGAAAAACAGACTGTAAAAAAAAAAATATAATAATAATGGCCTTATTAACCATTCGGGTGGGTCTGATTTAGTCCATGAGTGTTATTTCCTGAAGGAAGACGCCTATTTTGGAAATCTCTCTTATCCTTTAGGTGTCCGAGTGTACACTTTTGTTACAGGAAGCAACCCAATGAATTTTTAGCTTGTTAGTGTGATGACCTTTATATGCAAAAGAGCAAACAGAGCTCCAGCAGCCCCGGGGATCTTCCCTGTCCAGAAATAAAGTATATTTTTTCCATTAATCACTGCTCCGGGAAGGCCTAATGTTATCAATGGCGTTACGCTCTAGAAAAACACTCAACTAAAAGGCTGGATAAAAAGACTATATGTATTAATTAAATAATTATTAATTAGATCATATAAATGAAACATTACATTAATTATTAAATTGAATAAAATCTATATGGAACAATTCTAAAATGTAATATTAAATAAAACATTAAATTAAATATGAAATTAAAACAAAATAAATATGGATTATATATGAAAATATAACAAATACTTAAATACATTTAATATGACAATTTTATTAAAATAAATACAAATATAAAATATTAACAAATTAAAAAATATAACATTAATTATTAAAAGTAATATAAAAATAAAACATTTAAATTAAATACAACAAATTAACAAAAAATTACAACAAAATAAATATTTATATATAATATATAATATAATAATATAATAATAATATAATATTATCAATAATAATAATTCATTTAACAGGAGGGCTAATAATTCTGACCAACTGTATATACAAAAATATCAAATATGAAAATTAAATGACATTAAAATAAAACAAATAAAAATCTGTAAAACAATATAAATATATAAAAAATATATTTTAAATAAAATATGAAATTTAAAAAAGAACATTAAATAGAAGATAAAAACTAAACGCGTAACCCTGTCCTTTCTCCCCCAGTTCAAGCCTCATGCCTCCTGCTACTACCACCATCTGTGTGAGATGATGCAGTTCGACCTCATTCCGGAGCTCCGTGCTATTTTGCGGCGATTTTTCCTCCGCATCGGTTCCGTCTTCCACATCGCTGCTCCTGAACTGGGCCAAGCACAGCCTTCGTCATCATCATCATCATAAAGCAGAAGAGAACAGAGATGAACTGGGAAGAAAGCGAGACTGTAGCATGGATGGACAGGAGTGTACAGGAGAACACAGAAAGACTGTCCTGAACGCCAGCCGTGACTCGCATGAGAGAACAGCACTGCTTCTGCTCCGTCATCCACACATGAGTCACGTGCGCTTCTTTTTAGGTTTGACTTTCTTCAGGATTGCTGCCACCATAATTTATTCCAAGTACTGCTGTATATCTGATTTCTGATCGTCTGTTGATTTCATCTTTGTTCTGATCTGTTCATTTTTTGACTGTTTTTCTTCAAAGAAACAAACATGCAGAAAAGAGATCAACCTCTGTGGCACCCAGTGAGCAATGGCCGTTTTCACTTACTGATTTATGACGTGATTAAATGATCATCTCAGATTAAATTAAAGCCGCCGTTAAAATGCTTTTAGTTTGCGGTAAAAGACTTTAATTTGGATTCAGTGTGTTTACACTAAAACACTCATGGTCATATGATTGTAACAGTTTCTTTCAAAGCATCTGGTGTTTGTTTTGTGTCAATCCACACACTACCATTCCACACATCATGCTTTCATCAGATTTAGGTTTGTGATTTGAAGGGTTTGTTTGTTTATTTTTTTCATATTTATCAAAATCTTAAGACATCTAATGAATATTATTTCATTTTACTGCACTAAAGTTTTGCTTTAATAATAGATTTTTTTTTAATTGTTCATTTTTTGCAAGTGCTGTTTGCTCTTGATTCAGAGTCGGACTGAATTGACAAGTGTACACAATGGGAGTCATTATGAAAAAACGTGAGAAACCCAGGACTACAGGTGTACTGTATAAACCAGGTATATCTTCATCAAACCCCAGCAGCATATGGCTTACTAGTGTGTATTACCAGTGTATATCCAAACCCCGGTTCATCTCCACGAAGGATGTATTTCATTCTTGAAGTGCATTTAAATATTTTCTGAAAAGCATTCCTTCCCTTACAACTATGGATGTCTACTTTGCCTCCCTGAGATTGGGAAAAATAAATATATATAGTATATGAAGAAATACAATGTGTAAAGTTTTCATGTAAAATATACAGATAATGTTCAACTCTATACATATTGTGATGTAATCTTACAGGCATTTGGTGAAGTAATCAATAAAGTTTGAATTCTGAACCATTGAATTTTATCCTAGATTTGTTCTGTATAAATCTCTGTATTGAAGCTCTGTGAAGAATCTAGAAGGGTCGGATCTGAGATGACATCTTTTTGGTGTCTGTATCAAGTGTTTTATATACATAACAAACATAGAAAACACTCTTAAAAATAAAGGTGCCAGGAGGAACTAAAATGTTTTTTTCCACAGTGATGATGAATGTAGTTGAAGGAAGAATTTGGTAATCCAAAAAAACTTTTTGTGCAATGATGGACTTTACAGGTTCTTCATGTAACCATCAATGACAATTAAAAACCTTTATCTTTAAGAGTGAAGTGTTTCATAAATGTAAATGATAATTTATTATATGAATAAAGTTCAGATGCAAAATCCTCCAAGCGCTGTCTGAAATGTTCTTCTAAATAGAGACTTCTTAGACTCTTGTGTGCAGTTTGGTAATTTGATGTTTATGTTGAGTAGGTTATTTTCATTGCCTTTAGAGTGAAATAACTGAACATAAACATTGGAAGCTGAGAAAAATGCTCATTTTAGAAGAAAAATTCAGACGGCACTTAGAGGATTTTACATTTGAACTTTAAATATTCTTTGATGTTTGAAACTCCCTTTTTGTCTTTAACTCAAACACTATTTTCTTCTTTTTTAAAAGACATTTCTGTCAAATAAATCATAACTTTAATCATTTCAAATGAATAATATGTGATTATACAATGCATATTTTAACTTCATATAATGTTTTGGGTCTATACTTTGTTTAAGATAAAAATGAAGGCCTTGTCTGATGTTAGTAACGGGAAGATCTGAATACACCACGTGGTGTCGCTGTCATAGTCAATCGCGTTTGGGGGTAACAAAGGTTACCATAGTAATTCTGCCACTCTTTGTTTAACGAGCGAGAGCCATTTACGGTTAATAACATTAACATTCATAACGTCTGTCAAGTGTTCGGAACAATACATTAGTGAATATATAAGAAAAACTGACGAGGGGGATTTATATCAGTGACAGAAAACGTGTAAAAGTTGCGAGGTTAAGATTTCGATTTCAGAATTACGCTCAATGAACGTAGACATTAGATATAATAATTATATCTACTAAATTTGTTGCTTTTCAAATGACTTAAAGCTTTAGTTAACGGACTTTAGAGTGAGTAAAATCCAACTCCAGTAAAACTCCAGCACAGGCAGAGCTCATCTGATCTGCTGCCATAATAAATGAACTGCTCCGTGGTTTTAAAGAGCAGCTCTGAGGCTGAAGGGGCGGAACTGAGTGAGCGCCGCGCCGCTGAATGCTCACTGCACTGAATGCGCTGCTGACAGCGGCTCCGCACAGACCGAGGACGAACCCCCACATCGATCATGCGGGACATCACGAATTAGCCTTCTCAAATATCCGAGTAAGTACAAAGGGTCTGAGATAGGGATGTGGATCTTTACAGCCGCTTCCAAGCGATTTTGTGTTACCACGGTTAGCCAGCCCATCTTCCATGACGCTAGCAGCTACACAGCTAACTAGCCGAGGGAGGAAAGATTGACGTAGTTGACTTGGATTTTACAGGAAACGCATTCCTGGCCAAGTAAGAACCATAAATTATATAGGGCTTGTTATTAATTTGCTCTCTTGCTCGTGGTTTTCGTGACTTTAATGTGTGCATAAATGTATCGCATTCATCCGTGAATTAAACATACAGGGGGTGTTTAATTTTACTTGCATGGGTGAATCATTTATGCTAAACTGATTCAGGAGGTAAAAATCTAGAATAATCCGTATCCAGCCTTTCTCCGTAGCAGGGCGACGTTTGGGAAGCTCTTGCCAGCTGCTTATGATCTTCGTTCTGGATATTTCGCAAATAATTATGAATTTGACCCTTTTAATGAGCGTTTTCTCGTGCCCGGTTGATTCTGTGCGAGCTCTTCTCTGAAAGTGATCCGTATTGCTGTTTCTTCCCAGACAGAACTGACTGGTTGTTTCAGCACGGCCTCCGCTATGGGCCTATAATGGAGCCTTATTACGTAATGGCTGATCACGTCACGCATGTAGGTGATCATATATCCTATCACAGAGAGGGGAGGTCTGCTTTAAAGAGAAATATCTAGTACTTTCTCGTTTTTCCTTACATACAGTATTACTTTTGATCTGCCGCGCTTTCTGTTTGATTTTGTCGCATAATCTGTAACTATCCTAAATTCCGAGGGGTTGTTTGCTTGGTTGACTAATCGACGGGAAGAGTAAGCAGATTGTGTTATGGTAAGCTCAGTGCTCTTTTGCTCTCTGTGTTGTCATTATCGTAAACGCTGGCAGTAAGCACGATAACTTAAGATAAAGTAGAGAAATGTTAACGTAAGACTTTTGTGTTAGTTCATTTCTAACAGATTGGTCGATAAAATATTAGCTTCAGTCTCGCGTAGGCTTTAAATGTTGTTACTTGAGATAACTAACATAAAACAACGCTGAATAGCTTTGTGTTTGGGAGGTATGGCATCCATACACTCTCTCGTGGCTGCGCATGTGCTGCTGCTGTATACAGGAATGTGTTTGTGCTGTGTGAATTGACCTGGTGTTTGTAAACACACCGCGTGTCGCCTTTATTAGAATAATTGTTTACTCCCGAAAGTGGCCGCCGATCAATCCAGCGACATCAAGAAGTGCTACCACATCAGTGAATATACATAACATTACACGTGTTCAATAAAAGGCTGTGGTTCTTATTTAAGATGATGAAAATATGCGTCACATTTCGGAGTAAGAGTGAGTCATTTTTTTGTAAGAATAAAAAAATGCGATGAAATGTTTTTGTAATTGAGTTATTTTTATTTTTTTCTCGCCACACACAGAGCTGCGTTGAGATGGCCATGTGTTGTGCTCTGAGCCTCGTTGTTAGCACGTGTTTTTGGCTGATCCAGGGTTTCCTGAGAACTCTCGCGCTCTTCCCACGAGCGATCAGATAATGTAGCGCGTGAACATCCCGCGCTCGTGATGCACTCAAATAGACGAAATCAGCACAAACTTGACCCTTAATCTATTTCTTCCTTAATACCGATATTTCGAAAATCTCTACACCTGAACGATCGGTTTATCTACATGTCAGTCATTGTGTCTCTATCACTCTGGCTGACTGTCTGCCTATTTAAATAAGGGGATTGTCTCAAAATAATGAATCATTTTGATTGGAGTTTAAAATTGGAAAATATTGCTGTGTAAAGTTGATCTATAATCAATAATTCCAAACTATTCTATATGTTTAACAGAGATTAGTGATACAAACACAGAGCAAACATTGTAAAAACCACCCCTAACAAAAAACACCTTGGGGAATCTTTTGTCTGTGACTCTTGGCTGGTTCTTCTGGCACTACAATGAAGGTCCGTTATGGATTTGTTTAAATGAGGGAATCATAATTCCAGCCACGTTGGCCGTTTGTGCCCCTGCTGTTTAAAATTCACTCGTGTCAAGGTCAGTGTACATTTAGCCTTGTCTTGGACAAGGGGAGAGGGGAAATTGTCCATGTTTTTCATAGGAGGCAGGTGATGAGAGGCTACCATCTGTTCCTTTGATCAAGCTCTCAATTAAGTAAGAGGGGTTTAGGGGGTGAAAAAAAAGCTGTTTATCTTCAGTGCTCCTTAACCTCTTCCAAAGTTTCACCCTGACCCCCCTCCTCTGCCTGTTTGTGAAGATGATTGCGTATTTATGGATCAATTCATTGCACTGTTGTCTTACCACAGGGTATGAGCCATTGCACCATCCCTGAGCGTCGGCAGAAGCCTGAGCAGGACGCAAGGGTGTGCACTGTGTTCTGAGAACCAGCTAGTGGATATTTGGACATCGGAGAACGAGCAACAACCTGAATTATGTCTTACTATAACCGAGAACTGGTGGTATTTTTTATCAAATATAAACTCTCGCAGAGGAACTACCCCTGCAACCACATTGGACTTACAGAAGACACAAATCGGACTGATGGGGCTGAAGAGAATGGCGAGGGGGCAGCAGGAACGACAACCCTTGTTAATGGCACCATGAACAGAACGAACGCTAGTTCCACTGGGACCCCACCACAATCCCCTGCTTCATCCCCCCAGCGTCAGACAAATGGGTCTGGGGGTCTAGACGCAGTGAAGGAGGCGCTCCGTGATTCTGCCAACGAGTTTGAGCTGCGCTATTCCAGAGCATTTAATGATCTCTCCTCACAGCTCCACATCACACCGGCCACAGCGTACCAGAGCTTCGAGAGCGTGATGGATGAGGTGTTCCGTGACGGCGTCAACTGGGGCAGAATCGTGGGGCTGTTTGCATTCGGAGGGGCTCTGTGCGTCGAGTGTGTGGAGAAGGAGATGAGTCCGCTAGTGGGACGCATCGCAGAATGGATGACCGTCTACCTAGACAACCATATTCAGCCCTGGATCCAAAGCCAAGGAGGATGGGTGAGTGGAAATTTACTTGTTTTTTTTACCTACCTTCTTAGTCTTCTTCAGTCAGCCTTTATGTATGCTTTTGGTCTTAAATTGTCTGGTTTAACCAAAAGACTTTCCAAAGAATTAAAAAAGCAAACTATATGGGCAACTTTGATGTAAAAAGTTTTGTTGGAAGGTAAGTCTACCCCTTAAAAAAAAGAAGGATTTTGGCATTTTTTACTCCCCCTCATTTTGTCACAAACCAATAAGACTTAAGGTAAACCCAAATGTATTTTTATACCCTCTATTGAAAATCCAAATGTATCAAAAATAAATATAAACTAATCAACCAATATAATCTTGTTAAGATATTTGAATGCTTTATATCAAGATGCCATTAGAAGACCATCACAATTGGTATTTGTTAATGATTTGGGGAAAGAAAGATGTATCCTTGGAGTTTCCCTGTGTTCTGCAGTTAAGTTAAAAATCCACTGTATTTGTTTGTTATTTGCTTTTGTAATCAGGCTTAGAAAATTCATATCAAGGTTCAAATTTTTCAGCTTGTATATCTTTTACTGGCTTCGAAATAGCTATTTAAAAGTTATCAGTATTGACCAATGCATTCCTAATTTTTTAGCGGAACTATTCATTTAAATGCTTCTGTCCCTACTAGACTTGTTGTCTTTTGGGGTTTTGTGTGAAGCTTTTAAAAGGCTGTATTATTCCAGGAAAAGTGGGTGTTATTGATGAAAGAGTGTGTTTCGCATGGCCAAATCTGCTAGCTCCCTTGGGTCCAGAGAGGGGCTGTTTTTAGCGCCAGCCTTTCTCTTGGGCCTGGGTGGGGATGCTGTAACTCTGTGGAGGGGAAAGGAATGGCAGATAAGATAGCAGAGCCACAGCCACTGGTCATTATTGATCTCCATAGTCTTAATTCTTAATCAAAGCTATACAGAACAGAATAGAGGGGGATGCACTGGTAGTGCATTGTTTTCCTTTTATCTTTGGTCTTTTTGTTGTTTTCACTTTTTCGCTTCATGTTTTTTTCCCCTTGGTCAGCTGTCCAGTTGATGAAAGGCAAGCATGAGTAAAGTCATGTGAAAATCCTTTGTGCTGGTTTGCTTCTGTATGTAAAGACTGGACGGGTGGCAGGTAATGGCGGGGTCCTGGCCAAGTCAGGCTTTTCTCTTTGTGATCAGGGCTGTGATCTGATTGGGTGTGTAGTGGGAGTCAGATATGGAAGTGGATTGAAAAGGTCATTTTTAACACAGTTGGTTTATTTGCTAGTGCATAGAACAGACGCTGTGATTGGCAGATTGGTGTTGTTAAGGTCGTTAATATCATTTTGAATATTACTTTTCATTTGCCAATGAGTCATGTACAGAACCACATTTTGTTTTGTTCTAGGACATGCATTTTTTTTCTGCCATTGACGTTCGTTTTTGCTGTCTTGTGATGTCTGATTGCACAAAGAATCTGGAACCGTGTAAAAAGTAAAAGTCAAAACGTCATTATCTAAATTTGGATCTTGAGTCTCTCATCATGTGACCACAAGAATGGAAACATTAGGGCACATAATAGTCAAAAACAATCGCTGCTTGCCATTGGATAGATAAGCAAAATGTTATAGTATACACACCATTTGTTTATTGCAGTTTTAGACAAATAAATTACAACTTAAACTAAACTACAATATATTTTTCATGTAATATTTATCAAGTTAATCCAATTTTAAATGAACATGGCATCTAATGTTTAATTGCATAAATTAAGATGTTCAGACTTTTTTATAAGGATTTAAACGACATTCTCAACACCAACATTTGACAACTCATACCTATGTCATTATACAGATTTGTGTCCTGACATGTCACAAAAACACACACACACACACACACCCACTGCATTATAGCGCATGTCTTTGGACTGTGGAGGAAACCGGAGCTTCCAGAGGAAACCCACGCAAACACGGGGAGAACATGCAAACTCCACACAGAAATGCCAACTGCCCCAGTTGGGACTCGAACCAGCAACCTTCTTGCTGTGAGGCGACAGTGCTAACCACTGAGCCACTGTGCTGCCTTATTTTATAATTATTTGGCTTAATCCTTTTTGCGAAAATTAACTTGTAAAAGTCTTAAAGCTGTCTATGCATTTATTTATTTTTTAATACATTTTTTTGTGACAAAAGGAATTGTCAAGTTATTTTACGATGTGGGGTTTGAAGAGTTGAATGACACAACAGTGGGCTAATGAATGAAGTCTTGAGATTTCACATCCTGAGGTTTTGCACCCAGCTGGTTCATCTTGAGCAGAAATTGTTGGAGTGTGCTCTTCATGTAACTTCCTCAGTGGGGTAGGAAAATGAGGTCTGTGTGTTTTGACAATACGCAGACGTACATGTGGTACATGAATGTAGGCCGTCTTTCTGTAGACTCCCACTCAACCCTTTCCATCTCCATCACATTTAGCTTCAATTTCAGTCTGCCAGCTGAACTTCAGCAGCGGTTGTCTTTCGGATGCTCTGTCTCAATCAGGCCAGTGCAGTTCATCTGTGCATTGTGTCGACGGGGGGCACGCATAAGCACACATGCACGCTGAATTTCACGGTCGAACAGGATAGTCTCTCTGGTGAACATTTTCCACACACTGGAGCGTTACAGTGGCGGGGGGTTCTCATGCTATTTATTCCTCTCAGTTTCTGCTTTGTAGTGAGACTTGAAAGCAAATCAAATGGGTGGCAGTCAGGGGTGTCCCCTTGCAAGCAGGGAATGCCCATTTAAGTTTGTCTCACTCAACACTTCTCGTATATTCAAAATTTTGGTAGCTTGCGGGTTTGCTTGCATCCCACACAAGGCAATTGTCAACCAAGTTTTAGTATCATTTTCTTTGTCTGCACAGAGTTAAGACTGGCAGCTGTGTGATACAGGTGCATG
>CAIGQV010019951.1:8990134-9027530 GCA_903798115.1 Danio jaintianensis | reverse complement strand
ATATATATATATATATATATATATGTATATATATATGTATGTGTGTCGACGATATACAGCCACAATCGCACTGCTACGAGTTTCAAGATTATAAGGCTGAACGGCATGAAATGCCATCAGTCTACAGAGATCTCTCCCAGTATTTCTCTGTTGCAATCGGGATATCACAATAACCCTGAAAAAAATCAGCGTGATCAATACCAGATTACTGTTGTGTTTGCGATCAGGAAAAACGCTAAACACATGTGGGCATTTCTTCTTTCTTTCTTTTACTGAACTAGTCTGCAGTAATGAAAACAGGAGACTCATTAAAAACAGATGGCCAACCAAAAAGTAACTCAGGGTTATACAAAGAGTGGCCAACACAAAATACACACACACACATTGCTGATATGCGAGTCCCATCTCACACTCAATACACTACAATTATATGGTATAAATACACCACTACAACATGCAAAAGAGAGAGATCAACTTAGAATATCACTTACCTGTTAAATAATGATTTGATCAGCTGTAGTTAGAAATTACACTGTTTTAATCTTCTAAGGGCTTATTATGCCGTCTCTGTTGCCATCTTGTGGATGGACAATGTCTTTGCTCTGCTCAATGACAGGCTAATGGCCGCCGACACGCTGTCTCTTAGAAATTATAAATATTTAAAATAAGCACTATCCTTATAAATAAACTGCATAGTTGCAATCTAAACAACTACATTCTCGACTAAAAAAGCCTCAAAAGTACATCGTTGTCCAACAGCAGCAATATTTGTCAAACTGTAGTGTTCTCTGCTTGTCGCTGTATGTGGGCGGAGTACACAAGGGTGAAGGGTTAAGAGGCTGGACAAGTGCTATTACTTGCAGAATATCGCACAGCTATCAGCCAATCTCATGACTCATCATACCCATCCCTCTCTATCTTCTGTACAGGGACACCAGTGTTCTCTAATCAGTACAGAAGAGTGACCACGCTGTGTTTTGTATTAGATGTGTTATGTTCTAAGTGTGTGTGTATCAATCATCTGGTTAAAAACAGAACAAGCTGTTCCGGAAAGCAAGACACTGGCTTCACAAATGCCTTGAGGGGGTTAGGGGGTCAGGATGGTGTAACAGTGGAGAAACCCAGTGCTCTGACTCCACCGAACCATACTGAAATCTCGTTGTACAGCCCTTTCATAACTGCCTAAACAAATTGCTCATCTTCTAACAGGAGGATGTTGGACGTACTTGATGTAATACACTGATGTCAACAGAGTAACAGTAACCGTATTGTGACTGTAGCTACATGGTGGTGAGGATGACTCCGTTTCGGAGGTCTTCCTCTCGTCATCTCTGCCAGCTTTTATACCCCTCTAGTACCTCTCTCTCGCCATGCTCCTTTCAAAAACAGAATCAGCCCCTTTCTTGGCCTCTATTTGGATATTATCCTATGCTAACTAACAAAATGCAAGCACCTTGCACCTGGTTTCACTCTCTCCTGTAGGGCCAGGTTTGTATGTGCTCTTTGTTCAGATAGGGCTGTGGAAAACGCCTGGCAGTCACCGCTGCCTAGCAGCCAGTATCTCTTGGGAATGTTCGCACAACCTCAATGTTGTTTGGAGCCTCTAGAAATCAGTATTTTTTGACAGAGTAAGGCACTTGTACACAAACACAATTTGTCACACCTACAGCAGATCAGTGGGTGTTTGGGAGTGGATCTTTTAAGGTGTAGTTGCAAGATATACAAAGAGTCATGTTGGTTAATGAACTGTTTAAAAAGCGAGTCATAAGTGCTGTCATGATGGTCAGACTTATTACACTGTGGTGTTAGAGACATGTCAGGACATGTGCTGTACCTGGTTTGGTGGGTATGGGAGTAATAAGCCCCTAAACAGTGCTGAAGAGGATAGTTCACTTCAACATGGAAACTTTCAGTTTTAGTCATCAGTCATCAAACCCACAGGACTTTTATCTTCAAAAATTAAATTTGTATTGAAGCCTGAGATTTCTGTCCCTCCACATTTCAAAATGTTAAAGAAATCTAAGCTTGTTTTCTAGAATACATTTAATAAAATGTCCATTTGAAATTCCCTTTACCTGAAACACTTAATTATTATTTTTTTAATTCTGAAGAGATCAAAACATAAATCAAAGTAAATTCAGTCGTGATCATTTAATATGATGAACAGATATATATATATATATATATAACATTGATAAAAGAAACACTCAAACTTTGTCATGGGAGCTCAAACATGCTTGTTTGATGCACAAGGACCAGTGAGGTTCATTCTTGCATTTTGTGGCTGCACGTTTGAGCTGCAACATAAACATTCACTTTTGAAAATTATTCTTTTAGTTGTATAATGCTTAACTATACCACATCTAGGTGAGACAAAGACTTCTAAATCTTCTGATAGTTACTGGAGATTTAGACAAAGCCCTGTGATGTTTCAGCAGATGATCAGTTCATTGAAGCTTATTATACATGAGATATTTTGCTTACTCACTCTGCCACGATGTCTGCTAAAAAGGTTAAGCCACACCTCCTGGATCTGTCTGTCAAATTCACACTGCCTACACGTTGCCTTTTAATGCATAAAACACTATAGGGGTTGTGGTGTGTTACTTCATAATCTTACTGCCAGCAAGCAAGCCTTAACATGCCTTAGATTTATGACTTTGACTGTAATCAAAGCAGCGCATTCCTCTCATACCAATCTACATTGTTCCCACCTTGTTCTCACAGTTTCGCACTACTGATCTTCCCTAATTTGTGTGTGCAAAAGGCTTAGTTTTGCTGTCAGGTCATACTGTTAGCATTCCTGCAGGGGTTACTCATGTACCGGTAAAAAAAAATCATGCAAATTCCATCTGACTTTATTGACTGTAGCACACCCTCGATGTTCGCCATTCAGGATGAGACTGAGGTCAACACGGGTCATGTTTTAACTCCCCAAGGCTGACAAAGGCGTGCCTGAGGAAGTGCACAAGCAAAGTTATATTTACTTTTCATCTCGCTGTGTGCTGAAACGGTAGATTACTTTTATGGTTCATTGTCCTAGTATGATATTGAAGTCTCTGTAGGATGTAGGTTGCGCAACAGATCACAGTTGATCGGTGATCATGCGGATCATGACCCACAGTTTGTAATAACTAATGTTCTTAACTTTAAGTATAATACTCTTTTTAATACTACTTTTTTTTTTTTTTTCTGCCAGTATTGCTTTATGTAATAAATGACACCGAGAAATCATTTTCATGTGAATGGGGCATGTTAATCAGTCAAAAACAATGGCTAGCTGAAGAACAGACGTACTGGAAAAGCCATTCAAATCAAATGTATTGGAGCATTTAGGCTTCCATGTAACATATAATGAAGACAGAAGAAGGATGGTGGAAAAAACCAGACATCCCACCTCTCCCAGAAAGTCTGGGAGTCTCCCGCATATTCATAGTGGCTCCCTGATGCCCACAAAATGCTCTCTTGTCAGGAGTACGCACTCAAATAATTTTGTTTTGCCACACCAAATGAAAAACAAAAAATTCCTTGCTGTACTGTTTTTGTAATAATGGGAAGCAAATTACATGCAGTTTTGTGATCAGTTGCACAACTAATCGCATGTATAGTGCAGTGTGTTGTGGGGAAGTTGTAGATTGAGCGTTTTAAGCCAAACTGTAAAAATGTTGTAGTTTATTTTAATAATAATTAAAATAATAATATTTGTGGTAGTATTTGTCAGCTGTTTGAGTTTTGGTCTTGACATGTGATGTCATAAGTTGCGTCACTGGTTGTGATAACCCCACTGCTTTGGAACTACATGTTCGTTATCAGTCTCTGCCACCCCCATCACCCCTCTCTCACACTTTTGAAATCATTTCCTATGAAATTGATATAAGTACTTATGCAAATCGCTATGCCTTTTACCTCTGGACACATCTATGAGGTGGAAATCTCCTTGAGTACACCTGTCACACATTTCAAATTCAAACATGTACTTCATTGACTGTTTTACTGTCTCTTACCTTACTTTTTATCCAATTCCCTTTCAGCCTCTTTGTCAATTTAAAACACAGTATAATAGATTTAACTCCACCCAGGGCTTTGTGGAATCCAGTTGAGGTTTTTGGCCTCTACTTGCTTGTCCTTTTTTATTATTACATAAAATATTTTTAGGTTATTGAAGATATCTGTGTATTATTTTTAATGTTTTATGATTCACAATCTTCATTTAAAGCATAACTGATTGCTTCCATTACTTAATATTAATATGGTCACAAAGCAGTTGAGTCCAATGCATCATATTCATATTCCAGTCCCATTTCCTCCTTCTCCCCATCATTTCTTGATCCCTCTCAATTGTTCTATAAAATTATCTATTATTTAAGCAACAATCAGTCAGTTTTATATAAATTATATCAGTAGTATATCAACCATCATCTACTTCTTTTTATGCTAGAAAAGGGTGAATCAATTTACAAAGTCAAGCAACTAACTTATGACATCTCCATTTTTGTTTTATTCTGAGAAAAGCACACTTTTGTGCAGTGAATGTTGAATACTGCGATTTTATTACATATGTTGAAAGTGTTGGATGAGTTTATCCTGTCCTCCCATATTTTTTTTCACATATTTTCAAGCTTGTGTGGATAACTAGGGCAAAGGGAAAGACTGAGGATGACATCAGTCTTCTTGAGTGGAAAACAGGGGTGGGCGTCTAAGGCTTGTGTGTGTGTGTGTGTGTGTGTGTGTGTCTCTGTGTGTTTTGTAATCGCCTGCATGCCCTGAATATTTTAAGCT
The DNA here is from genome assembly GCA_903798115.1 of Danio jaintianensis. NCBI lineage: Eukaryota > Metazoa > Chordata > Actinopteri > Cypriniformes > Danionidae > Danio > Danio jaintianensis. The sequence continues at coordinate 9,022,751 of CAIGQV010019951.1, read as the reverse complement.
TGATCACTGCATTGCTGTAATACCTCTGTGATGCTGGTGAAACCGATCAAATTTACCCTGAACTTGCATTGAAGGTGCAAATGAGAAAATGTGCATTTCTGTCAAGATATCGAGGTAGTGTGAAATGAATGCATACGTTTTTAGTTTTCATTATTATTATTTGCTTTTTACCGCAGTGCTCTGGTTGAGTTACTTCAGCCTCCATCTACAGTTGGTGTGCTCTACTTTTGTGTGTCTTCCCTGAGGAAACGGGATATGTTATAAAGCCTGAAATCCCCTTTCAGCTTTTCAAATAAAATTGGGGTTGCTACAGAATCCTGCTGAGAAATGAGGTTAGCGAAGTCTTTGAAGCAGACGTGGTAAATCTTGCCCCCTTGTGGACAATGTGTGAACGCACTATAGCGCAGACAAACGTGGACAGGAAGATGCAGGATTATTGGAAGGCCTGAGGAGGAGGGACTCTAAATAAGCTCAGTGGAATGGCTGGAATGAGTTTGTCAGTTCGTGTAATGGGATAGTTGCACGGTAATATTTTCCTCTGCTTTATGAATAGCACGTGATTTTTTTTTTTTTTTTTCCCAAAACATTATTTACACTGTGCACATTATACATTTTCACAAAACCTTTCTGCCCTCCAAAGAAATTTACTAATTTAAATAAAAATTGCAATGCTGTTGTGATTATTATTACTATTATTATTATTATTATAAATGCATCATGTCTTCATAAGACTCACGCTGTGTCCTACTTCTATACTATGTAGCAGGCAAAAAACTGTACATGAGTCAAGTATAATAGTGACAACATGGTGGGATGGAGTACTGTAAAGTAGATTATTGTAGTATGAATGTAGAGTATTGATTTCACATTTACTATCACTGTGCACTGTGTTGTAGAAATAAATCTGATTATATTCTGTGTGTGTTTTTGTGCAGGAACGCTTTGCAGAGATCTTTGGAAAAGATGCAGCGGCGGAAAGCAGAAAATCGCAAGAAAGCTTCAAGAAATGGTTGTTTGCAGGAATGACCTTGCTCACAGGTGTCGTCGTCGGGTCACTCATCGCACAGAAACGCCTGTGAAGATGAGGATAATTGAAGATCCAAATACACCCATGGCTTCATTTAGACCTCCAGCTAACATGAAGGAACTTAAAATACTTTTGTTTCACATTTGTTTCCCTTTTTATTGCCAAGAAAATTTCATGTTTACATTCCACGTCCCACCGTGTGCTGTTGACTGAGTGGAGCACACCCGTGATGTCCCATCACATAACCCAGACTGCATGAGGATGATTCGCTTTTAGCTGACTAAGAAAAAGCAAAGTCATGTCTCCTCATACCCTGTATAACGAAATGAGTAAAATGACTAAATCAGTCGAAGAAAAAAGCATGACTAAACCATAGTCCTGTGTTTAAGATTTTTGTTTGTTTGTTTGTTTGTTTTAATATAATTATTTTCAGCTTTATCACCAGTCCTTTTAAGTATCCTTATTATTCTCTCATTTTCAGAGACTGGCAAAAACTGACAAGGATACGAAGATTTTATCTTTAAATCTAATTTAAGCTAATTTTTGATTCTCGAGGTAATGACCTAATGATAGAGAAGAAGTCATTATATCAGCACTGACATTTCTGAGGAATATTGTTGTTGTCTGGAATGCCAGATATCAGCTCGAGAGCAGAGAGGCACCTTACCGTCCTGGCACTACACTGAAGCGCCCGCTTCCTCTGCCATCTCTACCATTAGAGGACAGTGTGGATAGCAGATGAAACATGTCTGTATGAGTGTGTTTTATGTGTTGTTTTCTATCTTTTTTCAATTATTGTTCTGTTCCTTTAAACATGCACATTTGATTAGCTTTAAATGTGTGTGAGAACCTGCATGGGCAGGTTTAAAAACCTCTGGAGCAAAAATTGTCTAAAGGACCAACAGTTATGAGAAATGTTTGTTTTAGGAAGAAGTTGTATGTTTATTATGTTTGATGTTTGATTTATTAAACTTTAGTTTTAGCTTCAGATTTGGTATCACACATAACTCTATATCTTTAAGATCGTAACTAGGGATAGAGAAGATGGGTACATAAGGAGTGAGCATTGCACCCCTGTTCTGTCTGTGGCTGCCCACAACTGTGTTTTGTACACAGAAATTACTACATTCAAGCAAAAAGTTCATAGATTAAACCATATTGCCACAAGAGCGCTCCATGTCTTATATGGTCTCGGGAGTGAGGATGTAACCATTGCTGGGAATACTGCTCTAGCATTTGTAACAAGCTAGTAGATACTGGGTTTTGTTTTATTTGGAATTTGAGGTGTGTGTGATAACATGCAGTGGTTGTTTGGAAGCAAATGTTTGTTTGAAATCTGCAGTATATTCAACCTTACATATAGCCAAGATAAAAGAGTCTCAGTTCAGACCCCTTTTTAATCCACCTTTCCAGGTGTAGATGTAAATTTCTACACAGATATTAAAGCGTTCTTGGATTTTTTTTCCACGATGTTTGAAACCCTGGCTGACAGACATATTGGGTCGAATAACATCATGATGCTGCCGTGGAAAAACAAAACATTTAGTGTTTCACTAAACTCATTTTTGCAACTGTTAAATAAGGAGTGAAAGATTTATCATGTTTTCAAATGCAAACCTTAGAATAGCTAGGATAATCTCTTCATCTTCCCCGTTTCCTCACAGCTCAAGATTCCCGCCGAATCTCATTTTAAACGCTTTGCTGTCAGAGCGGTTATGCGCGTGTCAGTTTTTGCGCGCACCTGCTGCTTTTACGCCCATGTCGTGTCAAACTCTATCAAGCGCTAGGAGATGATGAGAAATCAACTTTAGACTTCAGATCATCATTAATTCAAATAGGACGTCGAGTTGAATATTCCTCGCTTCTTCCAACTAGTTATGATTGACGAGCTGGTTAATTCAAACCGAGGTGATGAAAGTAGTGACGGTACAGGTGTGTTACCAGCCTTCAGCTCCGGTTGCAGATCTCGCGGGGAATCTGTCTTTTGTTGTGTCAATCAGAAGACACCAAGCCTAAAAGTAAGGCCCTTTGAGACTTAACCTAGAAAAGAGATGTCTGCGGTATAGGGCTCCTCGGAAAGTTAACATTAAACAGGTAGGCTATGAGAAAACATACAGTCTCGCTCATTCGCTCCCAGTGGAACTATTGAGCGAAGTTTTCCAGGACTCTGGAGTTTTTTTCCCCTAAAGACAGCCTATATTTTAAATGTTCCCTGTTTACTACTTCATACGATTTTTGTTTTCTGTTTTGTTTTATTGTGAACGAAACGTCATTGCACATTAATCCAAAGAAGAAGAAAAAACGTACTCCTCATTCAATCCTTCTCTTGACATCAACTCGCCTTTCTCTATGATTAGTTTATATAATGATTTAATGCCGTTATAAAACCGTTCAGGTCTAATAGCAATCCTTCCACTCCTGATTCGATGGGAAACGCGTACACTTTCACGATTACTACTACAAGTAATTCATTGCGTACGTGAAATGGGTTGCGAATACAACTTTACGTCGGCTACAAGTTTGAAATGTAAAGAGATTTTAATTGACAACTGTAAATCCAGCTCTTTTAAACTCTTAAGTTGCGAGTGAACTGTTTAAATAGCGATGTACAAATTTATATGGTGAGTCTCAGCAAATTGAAATTGCCGACATTTACACTTTTTGCTGCTCTGTAGACACTGATTTCACAGAATACATTCCGTGTTATGAAATTTGCTGCTTGCATGCTTAGTCTGTGTCTGTCTGTCATGTTGCAGTGTGTGTGTGTGTGTGAGAGCGTGTTTGAGCGACGTGTGTGGTTTGAGATTGACAGTAAGCTTTAGAGTGAAATGTACCAGCATTGGCACGATACTATGTAAACTAGTTAACTTAAATGACAATTAGACTAGCTCATCATAGCTTAGTGAAAATATTTAAGGCATTTGATTATTTGAAAATATTATTTATGATATTTGGTGTAAACGCATATTGTTCCTTCCTATGGCCTTAAAAAACTTCATCATAATTTCTTTTGAAGTGTATTTGTTGCTCATTGTGTTTGTACTTAGCCAACTTAACCTAAGCATAAGAGGACAAGAAAGAAAACTATTTTTTTAAGGTTTTGGGTTTATTTAAACAGCTTCACCCCTGAATTAATTGTTTTATGTCTTAGGACTTTTTGTCTGATATCATTAAATTAAATAAAGATCCATTTGAATTCACAGGACAGCCCCAGTGGTTATTTTATGTCTGTTTTAATTCTTGAACGAACAAACATACAACAATATGTTATTTGTTCAATTTCTACTAGTCAATTAAAAAGAAACACGTGTGCTTTGTTTGGTGATATGGATATTGTTTTTCTGGTCTACTCATTCAAATAAGACAGTTGCCCATTGGACAAATCTCAAATGTTCACATAAAGGACGGCATAAAAATGCAAGGATATGTAATAATTGGCAAGGTGTGGACGTGACGCTGCATTCCCTTTATTTCCACTGGCCCTTCTCATAGTCCCACTTGGCTGCAAAGCCCTCCACTGGGTTAATTTGCATATCCAGCATCCTCTTCACCTGCTTGGCCTGCCATTCGTCATCAAATGTATGAGGTTGAGGAGGATACACTGAGAAATCAAAAAAAAAGTTAAACCTGACCAGATCCTAAAAACAAATGTACAACTAAAATTTAAGATTATCTCTTACCATAGAGCCTTTGCCAGAGAACAACCAGGCCAGTGAAACCAATGAAGAATAAGATGCCGGCCGTCACTGTCTTCCACTCACCGGTTGGTTTCTTCATCTCTGCGAATGTCTCATTAAACATTATCCTGTACACTGACATTGAGGATCACAGTTAATAAACGATTATTACAATGTTTATTTACAGTTGTTGAGTTCCTGATGTTAAGCAGAATGTGTTAAAGAATTATAGCTAAAAAACGCTATAGACCTACCACCAAAAATAATTTCCTATTGCTATTCAAAGGTAGATGGTATTAACAGGTGTGAGTTCATCCAAAACTGAAAATTACTCATGAAAACTGGTAACCATTGGCTTTCCTAAAATTTGTTTTTCCTACTGTGGAAGTCAATGGTTACTGGTTTTCTTTCTTCAAAATTTCAACTTCTGTGTTCAACAGAATAAAGAAACTCATAAAGGTTTGGAAAAATATCAGGGTGAGTAAATTTTCAGTTTTGGTTAAACTAACTGAGAGTAACCGAGTGGTCATATATTGTACACCCTTATAAGTGTCCATTTTGCCATAAGATAACTTTTGTAAACTTGATAAGAATTAAACTGTAAACACCACCTTTTTAGGTGTACTATTTAGATTGACTACAGGACTTTTCACACTGAGCTTAACACCTGGTTATTGTCGTTCCAAACACCACTTTTAACCCCGGGTAAAGAAATGTTTGACATCTGTAATTATGTAAGTGGGGTTAGCACCGCTCTGTAGCCAGGGTATTAAGACCCTGCTCCGGAGCAGGATTAGCACAGCATTTGTGGTGTTAACCTACATTGCAGTGCCAAGTTTGTTCAGTGTGAAACGGAGCAGTATTTGATTGTTGGTGATGGACACTTGGCAACAGACAGCCAATCAGAAATTGTAAGTAACAGGAAATGTGCATCATGTAAACAGCAGTCATGAGAGGAAAGAAATATTAATAGATGAAAGCATGCAAACTGGATTGATCAGGACACAGTAAGATGATGTACTTTGCTTTTCATTCATTTGTACTTTTGTCTTTTTCTTGCCTTCGCGCATCTAGTGAGGCTTAGCCAAAGACCTACACAGCAATATTTTTATACCTATCAAGATGTATAAAGGTTGCATGCTGTTTGTGCAATCAGCGAAAGTGACGCTGCAAATAAGAACATTAACCCTGGGTTTATGAATGTACAGTGTGAAATGTCTGAATACCCAGGGTTATTTGTTGACCCAAGGTATAGCATGATCAACGTGAAATGTGATTACAGATAACCCAGGGTTCCATTAATCCGGGGTCAAGGATGAAAAGGTTAACAATTTCAAGTGTGAAAAGCCCTTATATAGGTTCCTAAAACTAGTCCCGCAGTTCCTATGAAACCCACCATCTCCACCAGTCTAGATGTGCTTATTTAAGGGGCAGCAGCAGCATATCTTACATGCTCACTGCAGTAATTCTGTGTATATATTGGCAGATGCCATTCACCTCATTTGCTCTGGTGCAACATGCTAAAACTATTTTATATTTTGTCGTGAATTAAACAAATTCTTAAATATACTAACATGCAATTTTCTCCTCATTGGAGAGGTTGTTCCAGGGCCCTTTCTCCTTCTGCTTTAGGCTCTTGTCTGCAGCATTGAGGATGTCTTTGTATGGTCTGTCTGGCAGAGGAGTGTCCAGACGGTCACTGTACATGGGTAGGGACATATCTGCCTGTTCTATCACGTCACCTGAAAGAACAAACATGAAAGAAAAATACGCAAACATCTTCGTTGTAAAGGAGAAAGGTTAATTGTTTAAACATAAAACACTGATGAATTATTTTATTCTGAAAAGGACACTTCACATACCGTGGCCATGGCTGGCCATCTTGACGCTACTAGAGCTGAATGCAGCGGCTCCCCGTCGGGCCAAAAGACCCCGTAAACGTCCAGCTGTCAAGCGAAGCATCTGATCCACGCACATACAAAATCATACTTAAAGACCACAACAGCTGGCTGGTTGGCATTTAAGATAACACAGAATGGGTATGTTTCTGCATTTTTAATAAATCCTGATCTATTTTAGCTATTCAAGAGCTTGATGAGCTTTTGAGATCAAGTTGAATGTAAGTACCTCCATATGCTAGGGTTTTACATTCAGTTCCACTGTCTACAGCTGTTTTAAAAGTAAAGTTTTTGAGTTTAGGACATTATATGCCATTTTACTCTGCATTTAAAGGGGTTTCAAACTGTAATATATATTTAACACCCCAGAATAAATTATGGCTATAATGTGCATTAAAATGATATAGAAGACACTTAAATGTAATTTATTGTAATGTATTATATAATAAAAAGTATTGTTTAAATCTTAACACTTTGCCACTATCAATGTAACTGCTAGGTTTTTCCAATTTGAATAAGTTTAGGTCATAAAAGGTTTGACTGTTAATATTAATTTTAAAATATTGGTAATGCTGAATGATGATTATTATTTCACATGTTTTTGTTTTTTTACAAAACCTATTTGAAACATTAAAGAAGACATTTATTTTATTTAATATGTTTTTTATGTACATTAAATAACTTTTGTCAATTTTATTTGATGCAGACACCAAAATGGGATGTCTTGTCTTGTCTTTGACCTATTCATAAAGGTATATAAAGCCTCATGTTGCTTTAGTTACTCCTCCTGATCTGGATCAAATCCAAATCCCTGCTGGTCACTTAATCATCTTTTGCTGTTAATTACTGTAAGGCTCCTTCAGCAGCCAGCATGTGTGTCTATGGTAGACAGTTCTACGAACATTGATGTCTTTTAAGTCATATAAAAAAGCATCTTATAATAAATGGCATCACTTTTCAACTATTTCATTATTAATTTATATATGAAAAATACTTGTAGAGCATTTATTATTCTGATTTACAGTAACATCAGTATTTGTATGTTAATATTGTTTAATAGACCTGAGTTAATGTGAACTATAATGAACATTTGTATTTTTTTATTAACCAGCATTAATAAAATATTGTTAGAAATGTATTGTAATGTGTAATGCTAATGCAATACTAATTTGCCTTACTATAATACATTACAAAAGATTAATTATACAATTATTTTATTTATTTGTTTTAAGAATGCAAATGACCATTTGCTGTCACAAACAAATCAAGCTTAGAGTTTCCATGTTTATCTCCAAGTGCAGAGACATATGCAGTAATTAAAATGGACGAAACTGGCAGAAGATCAAGACAAGAGCTCACACAATCACACCAAATAACTTCTTGTAATTTGATTATCTGACTGCACTAAAATGCATTTTAGTAAGTCTGCATCAGCAAAATATTGCGGTCAGTTTACATTTACAGACAAGTGACTAACGCAAAGAAGTCGTTATTTAAATGCATCAGCCTCAACTGTTGCTCCGCATGTTGATCAGTTTTGCAGCACTGCTGAAAGCTGGCCTATTCATTCATTTTTACCAAAGCATAAAGATTCGCCTGTAGCCTTTTCTCTTTGCAGCAACAAAATGCATCTTTAAGTATTTTTTCCTAGTTAAATGCACTTTTGTTTTGATGCATTTCCTACTCCCAATTTTTTTTGCCCATACTGGCCTTCTCTCCCTGCAGTTTTTAGAAAGATTCTTCATCGTACTCACAATTTTCCTCAGAGACGAGACGATGGGATGGCAAAAATAACAAAATCAACAAAGAAAAAGTGCGTATTTCCCTGCTCGTCTGTTTGCACTAACAAGCAGAAAAACTGGCTGTGAAAAAAGTAGTGTGGGTGGAGAAAGAAGAGAGAGAGAGAGAGAGCTGCACTAGGTTTAGAAGGGATTTCAAACAGTGAGAGACTGTGCAAGTAAACAATCTGAGACAGCCATGTGACTTCACTGTTCACTGGGACGTCAGCACCGAAGATTAACTCAATAATGTTCAGTGCTATTTTGTTTGTTTATTACTATATTTCACTATTTATGCATTTCTTTCTCGTTTTTAATTTTGATAGACTTGTTTTTGAACACATAGATAGTTTAATCTAAAATTACAGGTCTTGGAATCAAACATTCAGAGCACAGAGGAAATGGCGATCCCTGAAGAAAACACTAGAAATGGGGGTAAAAGGAGGGGGAAACAGAGGCGGAGAGTTTATTTGGCTCATATCCAGTGCTGATCTGGTTTTAGCCCAACGCAACTTGAGCTTAAATATGCCTGAAACGTCTGGCGGTGAGCCTTTGTGTGGGAATATGTTTCACTGCTCAAACAGCAGTGGAAAAATCAGAAAGGCAGACGGATGTTGAAGATTACTCGGTGTTAAGGGTCGAAAAAGGACAAACCTGCTATGAAATATTGCAGCTGCACATGCCTGTTGCACAAATCACTGTTTGGGTTTAAGTAAGAAAATGATTGGATCTTTATTGGATTGATTAATACGTTTCAAAATAATTACTTTAACTCTAACTGAAGTGCGGATTTTTATGTCTTCATGTTGGAAGACGTACCCCATATGTTTATACTCATCATGCTCACATTGTGAAATATATCCTTGTTTTGACCCATGAATTGACCACCAGTTGACCTGAAGTCCAGACAAAAATCCTGATGGAAATAAGCCTTGTGGCATTACTTAAGGTTGTCAAAACAATGCAGTGATGGATGTACACCATCAAATCAAAGCTAAAGGTGATTTCTGAGGTGAACCACTCTTTAATGTCTACTCTTCCATATCCAAAAGACATCAACTCATGTGTGGAAAAAAAGGATTCTTTCAAAACTTGAGTCTGATTAAACTTTGCATTGTCATCCTTGAATATGACCATAGGGTTTATTTTCTGACATGTTTGTTTAAGAAACAAAAGTCACACACTGCATCAGTTAAAATAACAATTTCTGAACGTATATTATGGCAAAAACACATAGCAATGCAAGTAGGATTCAATCATAGACTTATGAGTATTTGCGTTAAGTTTTTGACCAAATAACCATTTAACAATTATGGTTAAATGGCATTTATACTTTGTTTCTACAGATGATCAGTCCAGAGGCAGGTTGCATAAACGTAGGTTTTATTTTAAGATTTTTCTTTTCTTTTCTTTTTATTAGTTTGACCGCCGTGTGGTGAGCCAAGAGGAAATCAGTATTACCTTTGGATTGAAAATAGACCAATCTAACTTTCTACACAACTGTCTTTGAAAAATTATGACCGGTCTTGGGGGAAGAACAGCATAAGTAATTGTACTTAATTTTTAAGACGGTTTATATAACTGGCCCAGCAGTTCTCTTCTTTTATAAAGTGAGAATTTGCCAACAATAACTGCAGGTGCTCTTCTGCTTTTAAAACATGTTTTTGTCACACAGTTTTATGGGGTTAGTATCTTGAAGGAATGTAAAATACAAGTTATTTAATAAAGATAATAATCTTTATTAACAGCATCTTTTACAATGCTGTTTTCAAAAAGGCATTTAAAAGAATGAGCTTTTTGCTAAAAAACAAAAAGTCAATAAAAGCATACATGAATTAGAGTCTAAATGATTAGCAGATAATTTTACTAAAGCTTAAGTTGTGTTATAGTGGGGCCTTAATATATATAGCCTTAAAGTTAATATTATATATTCGATTCGATAAATCAAACATCTGGAATCTGTGAAGTCAATCTTCAAATACAAATGTAATATTATTTGATTTTCATTTTTTAAAGTACTCATTCAAAGGGATAGTTCACCTAAAAAAGGTTAATTTAATCAACAATTGCTCGCACTCAAGTGGTTCTAAACTTTCATGAATTTTAAACCAGCAGTAATAGGCATGCAACAAAAATACTATGAAAGTCAATGCCTGCTTCTTTCCAACATTCATTTAATGCATGTTATCTTGTGTTCAACAGAAGAAGGAAACACAATCAGGTTTGGAACAAGTGAAGGAGCAAGTAATGACAGAATTTTCATTTTTGGGTGAACTATCCCTTTACGTGCAATCTAGATTCACTCATGAACCTGATGTACCCGAAATGACCTGCTTATCTTTTCTTGTGTATGCAACTGAATGTTATCGAGTTTAATCGGCCGTTCAAGCATACTGAAACCAAGCTACCATGTCTACATGACAATACACCGAGTAGAGCTGTCACTGTCAGGTTTTGGCTAAAAACAAATTAAAAAAAAAGTAAACAAACAAACTGCCAAAAATCAGGACGAGTTGGGACAGTTTCTTTGGTTTCAGCTCATCTGTCAGAAGAGTTGCAGACTGTAAATCTGTCAGGTAAAGAATGTAAACAAACACGAACTAGCTGTATGATTAGAGTGAACAAATATATTCTCATTAGCAATAATAGTAAGAGTTATTTTAACTACTTTGTGTGAATTTAAAAACCATCAGGAGCCTCTAGATGGCAGCAGAAACCCTTATATAGATGTCTTCAAATTTAATCAGGTTTTCTTATAGTTTGTACAGGGGGCAGCAGTGAGTCTGATCTTCAAATGTGTTGGGAAAATTAGATGTTTTGTAAAGGTTTATCTGAAGGAGTTTCTGGTTGTTTTGTAGCCTAATGTGAATACAAAGTCTTGCTTTGCTTTGAGGACAAGACAAATGTACCCCAGTTGAGCTGTTCAGTCAACTTTGAAAGATAATCTCACAAAATTTCCGCTTGAATTTCCAGTGGATTTTCAGAGTATGCCTAGTCATGTATTATACAGTAAATTCATTGGTACTAGGCCTACATCACTTGAAGAGATTTAAACATTTTATTCTGCAACTTAAATTAAGATATCGCTGTCTTACGTCACGTGTGTTGTAGAAATTATTAGTCTAGGATGCTAACTACATACCTTATTTTTCTAGTTAATTAAACCGTCTCAAATGTCTGAAATTAAACTAAAATTAATCTTTAAAAAAACATTGGAATTCAGTCTATACAAAATCAAACAAACAGGGAATTCCTCTATGCAGTCTCTATACTAATGATAATGTTGTACACCTTTTGTGTACTTAGAGTAAAAGCCAATTTACTAAATGAAAAACTGTTTACACTGGAACCTCAGTTTGAATTTGTGATGGAGAGCAGATAGAAAATAGTTCATCCATTGTACAACAGTTTGCTAACAAATAAATGTTTTTCTTATCATCTTTGTTTTGGACTTTGTAATGTATTTTCGTGTTCGATAAATAGTCAGTAGCTATATATACTTTTTATTGAAGATTTAAGATCTATGAGCCTCATTGTCACCATCTGTGTTTGAAACATCACACATGAAAAAATACTATAGTAATTTAAAGCAAATAATAAAGTGTCTTTGAACCACACTATAGTATTTGAATTAATCTGTTGTGGTAATACTACTGTTATAATTTCTGTGGTAAAGTAAATATATAGTTAAACCATCTAATACTGTATATAGGTTTTCTATGACTGTGTATTATACTGTATATAGGGTGTATTATACTGCAATACACCACAATTTACTGTAGCAAAAACTACAACAGTGTTTATTACAGTTTATCAGCTGACTATAATTCTACAGCATGTTGTAGCATTCATTTATAAAGCGTTGTGAATACTATAACAAATAATACAATTTACTATAGCATGGTTCAAAACACTTTAGTATTGATTATAAATTACTGTAGTACTTTTTTCATGTGGGTAAAACAGCAAGTCACAAGCAAAAAAAATGCTTTGCAAGTTTTTTGTTTTACATGTTTTAAATAGCTTTTCTTTTCTTAAATAGCATTTGAAAACATTTTCTTTATTATATTTTTCCCCTGGTGGATGCCTCACTATTTGAAGCTCAATCTGCAGATAACAGTGTGTTAGTAGGCATTAAGGCAGTAACCGTCCGCTTGGGGTTCATTGATTCTCAGTGGTGACCGTGACACCAACAGCTGGCAGAACAAAGCAGAGGGCCGGATCGGGCACCACTGGCTGTGCTCCCTCAATCCCACTCGGTCCCCTCCCACCAAGAGTGGCACGTGTCCCTGCCAACCCCCAACTAACCATATAGCTGCAAACGTGTACACAACCCCCTGCTTCTGCCGTTACACCCATTGTTATCTCCTCACCCCCTTCCTCCAGCTCAGTGCCATTATATGCTCAGAGTTTGCATTTTTTGCTCTCTAGAGGAAACTCATATGCCATTTGTCTTGGCCCTCCCCAGCCGAGGCTCCTCGCTTTGTCTTGTGCCCTCACAAAGCAACAAAAACCAAAGATAAAGCTTGAAGGAGAAATGACCCTCCTGACCATTAGCTTGAAGTCAGTCTGGTCTCCAATGTCATTAGTTTATGCCCACAGCCAAACACACACACAACTCGCATTAACAGTTGACAACCATAAAACCATATAAGACATGTCAGTTTTCTGTTAAATGCATGTCAGTTATATCATACCAACACACAAATACTTTGTTTTGTTTCTGGAGTCAAAACACAGTTAGTAAATATTATATTATATTATATTAAAAATAGTAGTTAATAATAATATAGTTTTAGAAACAATGAGTGGTATACATTGTAAAAAGAAATGTAAACAATAGAAAATAGATACTATTTCAGTGTTTCTATTTAAACATGTTATTTTGAATCAGAGTGTTATTTGTTGTTCATTTGTAATTATTTGTTTCTTTGTACTTGCAATTACTCAGTGATTTTTTAAAGTAATAAAATATCCATTAATTAACAGTTCCATAGCCTGTGATACACAGTTGTTTTCTATTTATTTACCATTTCAGCGTTCAATAAAAGACCCTGCTACTCTGTCTTTTGATGATGAAAGTTTAACTTGACAAGTTTAACAATACATTTTATTGACATTTCTAGTAGTTTGAAACAATATATTGTTTAAGAAATGATATATAGAGAAATCAATCTGTATAATAACAGAAAAAGTCAAAATACTAACTGTTTTATACTCACATGACCAACCCAGATAACATATTTCAAACTATGAAAAAGGTCATCAAAAGTTAACAGTTTAACTTTGTTAAACTGTTAAACATAAAAAAGTTATCAGAGCAATCCCATAAAGAAACCGTAAATGAACTAAATGTTGATTAACGGATTTTTTTTTTTAATAACACAATTAATTACACAATTTCCAATGCATGTTAAACCCATTACAAACAAGTGTAACAAACAAAAATCTACACTCTAAAAACTCCTGGTTGTTGTAACCCAACATTGGGTCAAATATGGACAAACCCAGTGTTGGGTTCATTTTTTCAATTAAATGAAAAGGTTGGTTTTGTTCATATTTTAACGAACATTGTGTTCGGTCAAACAACCAGGCATTTTTTAGAGTTTACTTTACTTTAAACTGCATAAAAAGAAAGACTTCACTGTCACAAGGTTTCACTGAAATGAAAAATAATAAGCTGCTTCATTACTTCTGGGCTGTGTGTGGTTCATTCAGCCTTGTAGGGAAAGGTCTTCTTATGCCAAAATTTGCTAAATCACTAGTTTGGTGATAATACATCATTTACCCTCTCAACAGCAACTCTTGTCAGACCGTAAATATGAGGGCTAATATGAGGGCCCTGCCCTCGAAAATATGCCCAAGAGCGGATGCCATACACACAGTGCCAGCTTTGACCTAGACCTTCTTCTGCCAGTGTCCTGGTTTACTGAGCCACCTCTCTCACAGTTCCTTTCCTTCTCCCATTAACATCCAACCTAGTTTGCATACTAGCACCATAAGACAGCCTTTTCCTTTCAAAGCCCTGGGGCATGCTGGGTAAATGGGTCATTCCTTCACTGCCTCTCATTGGAAACATGGCTGCTCTTTTTGTTGCTCATTTGCCGCTTTGTGTTTGATCCGGACCTTCCCGTCCTCTTCTGGCTCCTGTTCAATGACGTTATGTTTCTGAGTAAAGTGGACGTGGTGTTACATGGCCCTTCTGATGGATGGCGGGACACTGACCTGCATTACACACCAATTAGAGCTTCTCACTGTTTGTTTTTCCTCGATTCGAACTGACACTGCCAAACGTTTTTTTGCCGACAATAATGGCGTTCGGTGTTATTTTCGTGACAGGATTATCAGGCTGAGCTACCTTGTTTGAGTTTTCCATGTTATCTGTTCGCAGGAGATGTAATGAGGCAAATGAGGTTAAGCATTTGGCTTCAGGGTGTAACATCAGTGCCCTTCCCCCTTGTACAGCCACTGCCAACAGGCAACAAGTTCAACATCATACCGGAGAGCTTTCATTCCTGCAAGTTTATTCAAATAATTTCCACATAATCTTAGATTCTAATCTTGGTGTATTGTGTACTAAAACATTACTTAAAGGCAAGATGAGACAGGCCTACAGTACGTCTGAGATAAATATTGCATAGTTTGAGCATTATGGCCCTGTTTACACCTGCTATTAAGGCTGCAGAAGAGGAAGGTACATTCCTATTTACGCCTGGTGTTATAATGCGTTTCTTTTGTAAACTTTTGACCAGTTGCCTGATTTCTTTGAGTCGTGGGCGGCTTGTTCTCACCTTTTGTTCTAATATTGCTAAAAAAGCTTGCAATTTACATATGAACATGAAAGAAGATAATGGAAAACCATACGAAGAGCAGCAGCTTTAGTTTCTGCAATGAATCTGCACTGAATGCCGTGGGTTTTGTGCTTGAATCAAGACTGGTGTGTGAAGTTTTTTTCACTTTAGAATGAAACTTTAAATTTTAGATCCCAAGGTTTAAAAGCCATATGGATAGTGCGCTTTTACGATCTGTCATGAGACTAGGTGGCCTGTTCCTATATGAATGCTTTCAACCACACACAAACATTTGCACTACTAAAAAAATCCTGTCAAATGTGTTTTCGGCTCCCTCTGGAAGTGGTCAAAAGTGAACAAGCTCAAAACATTTTAGTGTTTTCCACATGTGATTGGATTGTCAAAACACCTTAATATTAATAAGGCCTATAACATGAAACATATAATGCCAAATATAGAAACATATAGGCCAACACAGAATGTACTATTATACATTTACTTTTACTTTATTACATTTTAATGCATAATATCTGTCATTTGTTTTTTACTTCTTTTTATAAAAACGTGCTAGTTATTTTTGGGTTGAAGAAAATGAAACTTGCTCCACCTTTTTCTAAAATCATCCATGGTTTTATTAGAAGTGTATAACAAACGTTTTTTTTCTTTGTTGCATTGATTACCATTTGTATAACCTATTTTACTATAAATACTATGGTTATTGAAGCAAATACCCCTGTGAATTTGTAATTACCAACTACCATAACCCATTTTTGGTTTAATCTGTAATAAAAACCATATGGTTCATTTTCATTGGAGACATTAAAGGGATAGTTCACCCAAAAATAAAAATGTAGCCTACTCACTATTTACTGTCCCTAAAGCAAGGTAATTATAGTTAACGAAAACGAACAAAAAAACGAAAACTAGAATTAAAAAAACATTTTCGTTAACTGAAATAAAAATAAAAACGAGAGTTTTTTTAAAAAAACTAGAACTACCTAAAACTGCATTGTGTACATACAAAACTAAATGAAATTAACTAAAATTATAGCAAAAACATCCTTCGTTTTAGTCTTTGCAAATGTATTTAATATAAGTCTTTTAGAAGTAAATCGATCTACTTTTACGCCAGGTGTTTGGCCAGGTGGCCAATGGCACCTCGAAGTCTGTAATCCTGCTGCCATTGGCCAGATCAAGCCGGTCCTCCTCCAGTCAGTCCTCGCTGTTGCTCCCGCGACAAAAACAACGACTAGACATGTCAGCAGCACGGTGACATATTAAATACGATCCGAGCAGACACTTAAAAGTATTAATTTAACACATTTGTATCCAGTAATGGGTTTTATTTCCGTATTAGTGATCCTGATCGCGAATGAATCATTCTTTTTAACCGGATCTTCTAAGTGAACCGGTTGAACTAGTTCACCAAATCGAACTGAATCAGTTGAAGCGATTCGCGTCTCCATTAAGCACTTATCCACAAAGACTTAATTTTTAACATGCCTGATACCCGCCTCTGACTCAAAATAAACCAATTTACCGAGTTATTCAGTTATTAGAACAGTACACAGAGATCGTATTTGAGAACGGGTGAACTCATAATACTGCACATGCATGATTCAGTGAACCGAATACAAACAGTACATGACAGCCTGCTGTGACTGAACTAAACTTGGACAACTGCAGCGCGGGTGAACCGAGGGATTAAATGAAAGGATCTGGAGAAATGTAAGTTTATTTCATAACAGAAAATCGTAATGAAATTTAAATAAGTGAATTATGCTTTAGTTGGTTTGCAAAAATTAATTTTAAGAAACTTTTCAGATCATGGTGATGTTTTAACTGACTGAAATTATGATTGCTGACTACATATTTTTGATATGTTGAGCCCAAACATGGGAGAATTGTCACGAAAGATCCGGTTCACAGAAAAGATCTGAACATTCCATCACTGTGTATCTAACCCCAGAAGCAGCCTTGCACACATATTGAACTTAGGCCTGCTATTTTGTGGGCTGTTGTATTTAAATTTGAGGATGGGTAGATGGTAGTGTTCATGTGTCCTCTGAATACATGTTTCAAAAATATATCTTTGATTGAGTTATTATAGCCTACAATATTCTGATGATTTTGTATCTTGCACCTAACAAATATTCTAATTTAGTAAAAAAACTGAAACTAATAAAAACTAAACTAAAACTAAGCAATTTCAAAATATAGAAACTAATAAAAACTAGTAAATCTCCCTCTAAAAACTAATTAAAACTAACTGAATTTGAAAACAAAAAGTCAAAACTAAATAAAACTAAAACTAATAAAAAATCAGAAACTATTATAACCTTGCCCTAAAGCGGTTTAAAACATTTATGAGTTTCTTTCTCCTGTTGAGAAAATATTTTGAAGAATGCTGAAAACCTGTAACCATTGACTTCCTGCGGGCCAACCTGACCGCCTGCCGGCGCCCTACTCACACCTGCAGCTTCTCCACGATGGACGTCCAGCTTCTTCAGCCTCCAGCGCCTAGACTGCAGCTCTGAACAGGAAGTTTGGCCAGATGAAAAATGGTCGTGCCCTACAGAGCCTAGTTTCTGTCGATTTTTTTTTTTTTTTTTTCCTTCACTTCAATTGGTGAAGTTCTTTTTCCTCGCCACTGTCGCCACTGGCTTGCTCGGATCGGGACTTGTGGAGCTGTGCTTCGGTGGACTTGCTCTGCGGTGTTTGAACTTTCAGCAGTGAAATTTAAACCACACTGAACTAAACTAAACTGAACTTCAACTCTGAAATCTGGACTTTACTAGAACTATGTTAAGCTGCTTTGACACAATCTACATTGTGAAAAGCACTATATAAATAAACTTGACTTGACTTGACTTCCATAGGAAAAACAAATACTATGGAAGTCAATAGTTACAGGTTTCCAGCTCTCCCCAAAATATCTCCTTTTGTGTTCAACAAAAGAAAGAAAATCATAAAGGTTTGAAACAATTAAAGGATGAGTAAATGATGACAGAATTTTAAATTTCTGTATGAACTATGCCTTTAAATAGAGCAAATCAATCATTTGAATTGACTCCTTTTCATGATCCAGTTCACAATTTGCACTAAAGGGATTTTTAGAGGTTGAGATATATCCTGTATGTACATCTTTATCTCTTCAAAAGTATTTTGAGGATGGATGGTATAGCCAAATATTTACCAGTAAAAGGACTATTTTCAAATGTAAGGACAATGTATTTTCTAGACTAGACATTTTCTAGAGCATCAATAGAACTGCGCCACTAGTAACTGTCCAGAGCTGATACTTATCTTTCTAGCTAACAAGGAATGTCCTCAAAACATTCCATAATGCTCTAATAACGTTTTAAATGACTTTTTGAGAACATTAATATAACATGAGACTGAAGCTATTAACCAAAAGAACATGAAAAAAATCATCTAAAAAAACTGTAATGTCTGTAAAAAAAGAACATTAAATGAAACATCATATAACCTAATAGGAACGTTAAGGGAACATTTTTAGAACCTAATATTGTTAGGTAGGTTATTTTTAGTGCATGTACAGTATGAATAAGAGAATGATCAGACAGTGAATCTATAAGGATATACTCACTTAAAGTTGTTATTTCCAGATTTCTCAATGTGTGATAAATCACCAGCCACTGTGAATCATAGTCCAACATTCTCTAGTCTAGATCACAAAATTACCCCATATCTGGAAATTCAAAACCTTTCGGAATTTACATTAGATATCAAAACACATTTTCCCCTTCTTAACATTTCACAGAAGTATCTATCTGAAGCTTAACTTTCAAATAAGCAAATGTTAGCACCTTACGCTGCTATTTTGAGTTACAGGAATAGGCGTTAAGATTAAATATGATCTGTTTGCGAGTATTGAAATATGTTAAACTTATATGAGTTCTAGGGAAAGAAAGGCCAATGGAACTCATAAGTCAGCAATTGTTGTCATGGTTTTTAAGTAGCTTCAGTGGAATGATGGAACTTTTTTTGCGGTTATTTGTGGGTGGAGAAGGAAATACCTTTTTTGTATGTACATGTATGTACATGTAAAAGCATGTACATGTAAGCTTTTACATGTAAAGCATTTGTTCAAACACATAGACTGCATACCTTTTCCAAATGTGACAAAAAAAACTAAGAACATGCTTATATGGAGATACAAACAAACACAAACCTTTAATTGTGCCAAAGGCTGTGATGATTGTGGTTTTCCACTGAACTGAGTATGAAAGAGTAGGAGTGGATGCTCATTTACAAATGTATTTGTATATTTATAGGTTTATAATGCTACACAGATAGTAGTTGAATAGTCTAGATGTGTTATTAGAATCATAATCTCATGCAAAATTGTAAGTATTTTACAAAAAGTGTAGTTTTTCTGCACATACTTTTACTAATAGTTGTTCAGACAATAAAAACATACAATTATGTGCATCTAAAAGTGAAATTATTTATTTATAACATTTATAGATGTACGTTTAAAAAATGAATTATGAAAAATTTTACATTTAGAATTGCAATGTTTTTTTTTATTTCACGGAATTAATCGGTTTATAGTTTAGTAGTGATGGGTTAAAATATAATATATATTTTTTACTTATTTACATAATATTTACATATTCTGTTTTGTGTCACTTTTTTTCACAACTTTTGCCATGTAAAAATAGTAACACTTACTACACTTTAAAACCTTTGATTGCTCATTTAATATTTATTTAGATTTATTGAAACGAGACCATTGTGGTTAATCAGTTACACCCCTATAATATATTAAAAGCATATGAAAACCACTGAAAATGATCTAAACATTGTCTTATAAGAAACAAGCCATAGTCTTTACCACGAGCCGGTGTAGAACCAAAACCCTTGTCCTACATCTGCAACTCTCATCCCCTTTTTGCACAGCTTCAGGACAAAAAACATTATCCTGCATTCATTATTCATTATGATATTCATATTCATAATTCAGCTGAGTGCTTCTTTGCACATGGATGCGCTCTCTGAGACTGAACATGTGCCTCGTGTCATTTTCTTACTTAAGGTGAAACACTGCAGGCACCTGTCAATTATGAGATTTTGGACTTTTTGGCTTTTCATAAAGTCATTTTTCAGAAAATATCCAAAATAGACTTGCGAGTGCTTCTTTTTCTAAAAGACTGCGTTCTCAAAATGTGTTTTTTTTTCTCCAGTATAGAGCCATACATGTCCACTTCAGCAGCAAACCAATTTTCACAGTTTAATTCATATCTACATTTAACATTTAACATCTTATTCTTTATACTTTAATTTGTCTAAAGAAATGCAAAAATCATTTTGAACCTCATTTTATCCAGAGATTTTTTTTGTTGTTGTTAAAGGAATGTATGTAAATTATTGCATGAAATAAGGAAACGGTAATAAATAAGGTAATAAGGCCTCATTTGTATATTTAAACATTTTAGAAAACCTTTTTTAATATATATATAAAAAAAGTATACTTGCAAATCTAAATGTAATCAGTCAACTATCGGGCTGTATACACTGTAAAAAATGCAGGATTTCACACAATTCCTTCATGTTGTTCCAACACAAATGAATTGATTTAGCAAATTTAAGTGGATTGGACATAAAAGAATTAAGTTGTCCTAAAAAAAAACGTCAGGAATTGTGTTGACTCAGCTCATTTTAAATAAGTAGTTTGAACAAGCTTCAAAAATCATTTTTTGAGTGTATAGATATAATATTTTTTAACCCATCCTCCTTTTGCCTTTACAGCAGAGTTAGGAGAAGTGGAGTTTGTAAGGATGGAGGGATTGAGATAGGAGTGAATGAAGGAGGTGTATGTGGGATGGAGGGATCACACCTCCTCTTCCTCCTCAGAGGCTCTGGTGATGAGGTCAGTTCCCCTGGGCTTTGATCTTTGACACAGCAATGAGCAAGTAATGAGCATGTGTGTGCGTGTGCCTGTGTGTGTGCATGTTTTAGGGAGAGAAAAGGCTGATTCGTAGTTTGTGCGTCCTCATTGTGTAATGTGCTGCTGCGTTATATGAACAACTGTGTGTCTGAAGGTTTTATGGCCAATTTCACAGTCAATTTGCTTAAACATGGACATAATAAAGCAGTCAATCTTATTTTTTTATAGTGTTCTAGTCTCATATGTAAATATAACCATAATAATGAATAATTGATAGCAGCTTTTAAGATGCGTTATTATAGGCATGCTTCTGAACACCAACAAAAATCCAGTAATTTATTGAACATTTAAAAAAAATGTTTATTTAATTATTCTGTTGTCATAAGCATCCATTGTTTGACCTCTCACGTTACTGTTGATGAAAAAAAAAACTATTAAAACTGTTTTCATTTAAATAAAGCTCAAAATCTGGTCAAAAAGTATTTTCTCTGCTTGAGTATTAACCTATCTGTGATCAAGTTTAAAATATATTTAAAAAAAACATTTAAAATTATTCAAAAGTATTGAAGCATCAAATAACCATGAAAGTCTCCTCTCTTTTTTGTCTTTTCATTTGTTTGTTGGTTGGTTTTTCAATCTTCGATCTTTCTAAATCCATAATTAAATAATCCATAATTAAATCCTGTATTATAACGTGCTATTAAATTATCAGCATCAATATTTGTTATAATAACACATTATTTGACGGATGCTGATTAGTGATATTGATAATCAAGAATTAATTGTTTAATATATATGCTCACAAGTCAGTGGTCATATAGCCTATAGTAGGTGTATAAATCTGTCAGATGCAGTCTGGACCTCTGACCTGCAGCGTCTAGTCGTACTCATCCTTCGTGTCTCCTGGGGCTCTCCATTCACTGAGAGAAGCACAGCAGCTGCTCTTCTGAGGAAAGAGGATTTGGTGGGATGAAGTGTTTAGGAAATGATGAGAGGAAGGAAGTTGGAAAAATTTTAAATGACACGTTTATCGCTGAATCTCACAATGCAGTCTGTTTACTAACTTTCTGTTCACGGTTAAAACTTTAAAAGCAGTTGGCATTTCTGTGTGGAGTATACATGTTCTCCCCGTGTTCGCGTGGGTTTCCTCCGGGTGCTCCGGTTTCCCCCACAGTCCAAAGACATGTGGTATAGGTGAATTGGGTAAGCTAAATTGGCTGTAGTGTATGTGTGTGAATGAGAGTATATGGATGTTTCCCAGTACTGGGTTGCAGCTGGAAGGGCATCCACTGCGTAAAACATATGCCGGAATAGTTGGCGGTTCATTTCACTGTGGCGACCTCTGAAATAGAGACTAAGCCGAAGGAAAATGAATGAATGAATGAATAAATGAATTTCTCTTAGAACATGATGTACATAATCAGGCAAATTTTATATATATATATATATATTCATTCATTCATTTTCTTTTCGGCTTAGTCCCTTTATTAATCTGGGGTCGCCACAGCGGAATGAACCGCCAACTTATCCAGCATATGTTTTACGCAGCGGATGCCCTTCCAGCCGCAACCCATCACTGGGAAACACCCACACACACTCATTCACACACATACACTACGGACAATTTTAGCTTACCCAATTCACCTATAGCGCATGTCTTTGGACTTGTGGGGGAAACCGGAGCACCCGGAGGAAACCCACGCCAACACGGGGAGAACATGCAAACTCCACACAGAAATGCCAACTGACCCAGCCGAGGCTCGAACCAGCGACCTTCTTGCTGTGAGGCGATTGTGCTACCCACTGCGCCACCATGAATATAGATATATTCTATAATGTTTGGTCTATGTAAATGCTGCTGAAAAATTTTTTTTTTTTGAGAAAACAGCCTTTAATAATCTTTATTTAAATTTAAATCTGCAGACAAAAATTGATGAAGAGCAATAAAACACTTACGCGTGTATTGGATGTTTTCTTTCTATTAGAAAGAAAAATCAAAAATCCCCAAAATCTCAAAACATTTTTTCTTGTCTCATCTTTAAGGTATGTTTTTCATTTGTGAAAACACATTGTCATTACAACATCATCATTTTCTTTATTGCCTTTTCTTTTTGCCCTATTACGGTCACAGTGTTTATTAGATAAAATCTTTGACCCTTCGAGTGACATCATCGACACTGCCATCAAAACTAAATTCTTCCTCTTTCTACTTCCACATGCGCTTTTTAGGATGATTATTGTGTAACGTGAACAATTCGCACAAAAGCCAGTGGAGTTAAATACAGTCTCAAGTGCTCACATTCGGAGACACGTGTAATTCAAGTATGCTTTAACTCCCTAAACAACAATACGCCTGACACAATAGCGGCTTGGATTTGTACACAAATGTGAAAGCTAGCATATAAATAGACAAAAACACCGCCGATACTAATGAGCATGAGGCAGCCTTGACTTTAAAAGAACCATTGTTTATGTTGTCTCTATTTCCTAACAGAGAGTAGGTGGAGCTTGTGTGAGAGAGTGAGTTTTTGTATGTGTTTATGGGGGGTGTTGGGTGGTCAAACCTGTTTAATTCAGCTTGAGTCTCCACTGCCTGGCATCTGCTGATCTCTCTGTCATGGTCCTGCTGGGTGGATTCACTCATTCACTCCCCTAGAAACAGAAAAACGCATGAGAGACAGTAAAAAAGAGATCTGATGTTAGAGAGCAGAAAGTAGTTCACTCAAAAATGAAAAATCATTTACTCCACCCACTCACCCTTCCAAGCCTGTTTGCATTTCCTTCTTTAGTTGAACACAAAAGAAGAGATTTTGAACAATGTTAGAAAGCTGTAGTCATTGACTTCTATTGTATTTTTTGCTTCTACTATTGTCAAAGGCTACCAGTTTCCTGCATTCTTCAAAATCAAGTGTTCAAGTGAAGTAAAAAAAATATATTAGTTAACATTTGAAGTGGATCAAAAAGGTTAATCAAAGTTGTCCTGAGAGAAAAACTGGTGAAAGACAAGACAAGGACAAGAACTTTGATGAAAGGTTTTGGTTTACTTCAGATGTTAGTCTAGTAAAGGTTTGGAAACACTTGAGGGTGAGTAAGTGGTGGGTGCATAATTTTTTTCTTTTGTTTTTGAACTATTCATTTAAGCCCCCAAATGTTTGATGATGCGCTTTTTCGTTCAATGTTTAGGCATAAAAAAAAAAGAGTGAAATACCTTGATTATAGTGATATACTGCTAGCGAACGTGCTGCTGTAAGCAATGTTTAGATGATTAAGTGTGTTGTTCCTCTTAATAACACACTCAACAACAAAAAATATTGTAGGTAGGAAAACAACAGTTAAGAAAAAATCTGATAATAGCGATGTGAATATGTTTGCACAAGCTTTGCAATTTCTCCAGTCAAATCAAAACGTCTTTTCTCAAATCAAAACAAATCAAGTCGTGTTTATTTATATAGTGCTTTCAGATTGCTACATTGCAAACAGATTTTACAGTATAAAACATAAAAAAAAGTGTCCGTGTTGATTTATATTAGTATTAAGCTTGGGACACACCAAGCCAATGTTTAGCGGAAAACAGAATCATGGCAGCATCCTCTTGTCCTATCTGGACCAAAAAGCTATGTGTGAACACATCAAATTATTTGTCAAGCAGTTACGAAGTTTTAAAAAAAGCTTTGTTCTGATTTTGTAGACTTTGTCAAAATTATGTCACTTCATCTTTTAATTTTGTATAGTATATTAGGCATTTAAAGTGATGCCTAATATAATTTATAAAGTTCCTCAAAACTAAAAATCAACCTTATATTGCCATTCTTTCCTCTGTGAAACATAAAAAAAGATATTAAGAAGAATGTTCAGATTGATCTTTCTCTTTACATAAAATGAAAGCATAAAGTCTGTAAACCTCTAAATAAATTGCAAAAATAAATAAAAAATACTTGTGCACAGACAGCATTACAAGTCTTCTGAAGTAATTTTATATGTTATGTTTCTGCTATTTACAGGTATAGGCACGCACCAATATGCCATCCCATTTTCACCATATTTTTGCAGTCTATTTTCCCATAGCTGTCTTTTTTTACTGTGATAAATAAATTTAACAGGGCGTTGGTTTACCGTTTATTATGGTCACCATTTATTATCTTTATACAACTGCTCAGACATTTTGTTTAACATTTCCTCCAAAGAAGAAGAAAAAAAATCATATGAGTTTCGAAAGACATGAGTTTGGGTTTAAAATGACTTCATGTTCATTTCTAAGTGAACTTTTGCTTAAAATACAGTGATAGTGTAGGGAGTGTTTGTGTATTGATAAGACAATGCTCTGCTCTTTCTCTTGAAGCTTTATAGAAATTCACTAGACTGTGAACTAGTCAAAACATTTTCTCAAAACGCCACATACTAAAAACTGTAATGGATGCTGTGTCCATTAGTCCAGCATGCGGAGCGTTTTATCAACTATGGAATATCTCACACATTGATTGCTGTTGTCATCTGGTGTTTTCTCATTGACTGTTTCTCCAGTGTTTTTCCATTGTCCAAAGCTGATGGCCTTATCTTTCCTGTTTCATCTTGCCACCCTCTTTCTGTTTTAAACGAAGGGATAATGAAAGGTAAGAGATAAGAGAACCTTCCCCACTCCCAGCCGCGTGGATCCTTTCCCATGGGTCCATCGTCCAATGGGATTGAGTCAGGGTGCTATGAATAGCTGGCAGACAGGGAAAGGGAAAATAGTATTTGTTTATGTGAGAATGAAAATGTGTGTGTGTGTGTGTGTGTGTGTGTGAGAGAGAGAGAGAGAGAGAGAGAGAGAGAGACTGTCATTGGTGATTGAATAGCAGCATCCTGGAGGATTGGCTTTCTGCCAGCCTCTGCCTCAATGAAGAGATGTGGCTGTTGTAGATGTAGTTTAAAAAGTATAATAAAGAGGACTTTATAATTGTGTGCTGTTTAAGGAAATGTTCACCCAAAAATGAAAATTCTATCATTTACTCAAATTTATGTCATTTATGTTTTTGTTCATACACTGTTGTTTTTGTTCATACATTGGAAGTCAATAAGCACCAAAATCTTTGGGTTACAACATTTTAAAAAACTTATTCAAAGGAAATCACCTTTGTAATAACACTAGTCATTCATTTTAAGCATACTATCTATTTAAAGTCATAGTTCAATGATGAAAGTGATTCAAAATAGTATATGT
The DNA here is from genome assembly GCA_903798115.1 of Danio jaintianensis. Lineage (NCBI taxonomy): Eukaryota > Metazoa > Chordata > Actinopteri > Cypriniformes > Danionidae > Danio > Danio jaintianensis. The sequence continues at coordinate 8,996,466 of CAIGQV010019951.1, read as the reverse complement.
TAATTTTACTAAATCAATTTCAGGATATCCAAGATGTAGGTAACTCTTTGTAGGTATTTTATTTTGTAAGTATTGTATAATTTTTTACTGAAATTGTGGTCTTTGCTGATTTATAAAACACATACGAGATCATATAATATTCATTTTGAAGCACTTTCATCATTGAACTATCACTTTAAATAGATAGTATGCTTAAAAATGAATGACTTTTGTTATTACTAAGCTACAAGCTATTCACCAGGAAACAACAAAAACGCTGCATTTTACTGACTAATAAGTAGCTAACTACACTACAAGTTGCTTCCAAAAAGTAGGAACATTGAAGCTACTTTTCCACAAAGGCATAAATTGCAAAAGCGTGAAATATTTGGTAGTTAAAATAGTGTAATACTATTATGATGCCAAAGCTTAATGTTTTATCATATTTAAATTTCCCAGACTGTCAAGAGTCAAAGCATCAAACGTAGCATTGCAATAACAAAATAATTAACTTAAGCACATGATAGCATTTTCTGAAGAAACGATAGGGACATATGGCTAAATGTACAGTAGCTGTTGTCAAGCTACTTGCTGGAATAAGTAGCTAGCTGCTAGAAAAGCTACACTGTATCTGAAGTAGCTGAGCAACTGTCAAGCTACTAAACATTCTAGCTAAGCTAGTAGCTGAGTTGTAGTTAGCTACTCTTCAACAATGAAAACAACAAAACAAAAACAGTGCTAACAAAATACCCATGGCTACACGTTGTATACAATTATATGTTGTTGTTTCTTTTTATGGTTTCCCCCACAAGTCCAAAGACATGTGGTATAGGTGAATTGGGTAGGCTAAATTGTCCGTAGTGTATGTGTGTGAATGAGTGTGTGTGGGGGTGTTTCCCAGTGATGGGTTGCAGCTGGAAGGGCTTCCGCTGCGTAAAACATATGCTGGATAAGTTGTCGGTTCATTCCGCTGTGGCGACCCCAGATTAATAAAGGGACTAAGCCGAAAAGAAAATGAATGAATGAATGTTTCTTTTTATACCAAACTGATGTACAGATCATCAGCCTTCTAAAATATATAATGAGCACTTAAAACACAAAACAAGATCGACATAAGAGATCTCAACATAAGAGATCTTTTATTGTTAAATAAAAACAGTAGAAGAAGGTATAAGAGCGTTTTTTGGTTTTTGGCGCTGATTTTGGACTTAGATTAAGCAGAAGATGAAGCCCGGGCTCAGTTAACTGGTAGTCATTGTAAACAGACAATAGCTTGGCTCTCCTTAAGATATATTAGTTCCAGAGCATCATCAGGCAGGTTTTCTTAGAAGCTCCTCTGGAACATTTATTTAGAAAAGACATTATTGTTATACTTGTTATTGTTTCGTGTCCAGTTGTTATGAATAAAATGCAACATATTCATCAAGTGTACAGAGAAATCCAAAAAAGGAAGTAAAGGAGATAAACAGATGGCTTTATTTCCTCATGTGCTGCAGCATTTCAATCAGACAAAATAATTTTAGGCAGGAAAGCATTCATTTGTCTTAAAGAGATAGTTCACCCAAAACCGAAACGTCTGTCATCATTTACTTAACATTCATTTGTTTCTTTTTTCTTATAAAGAGATTTCTAACATTTTTTTCAGAAATATCTTCTTTTGTGTTCAACAGAAATAGGAAAATCATAAAGACATGTTGTCCCAACACAAACAGATTAAGTTAACTGAATCATTTTTACAAATTTAAGTGGATTCAACATAACACAATTAAGGTGTTTCCCCCAAAAAACTCAAGAATTGTGTTGTTTTAGCTCATTTTAAATAAGTAATTTAAACAAGCAGAGAAAGTAATTTTTTAAGTGTATAGAATCACTTGTGGGTGAGTAAATGGTGAGAAAATTGTAATTTTTGGGTGAACTATACCTTTAAGCATTAAATGATGAAGTAAAAAAGCTTATATGCATAACATCTATTATTGCCGTAGTTCCTTTAGGCAGTCCTGTTTGCTTTTGTTTTGTTTGGATGTAAGCACAAAACCCACATGATTCAGCTGCAAATGATAGCAGCGGGTAAGAAAGTGGAACTGATATACTTCACTATTTCAGTTGTTTATTTTCAGTAGTGGCACAGATCAGCAGTAATGAGACGTGTTTGTAATGGGAGAGGATTGACGGTTGAGGTACATGGCCCATGGGACTGTGTCTTTGTGTCTCAGAGTTCTCTGTTTTCCTCTGTCATGGCTAACAGTTAAAGCCAGAGCCAAACAATGGATGCAAACGGCATTTGGCCTCTCAGAGCCCCGAGTGGGAGTGAGTAATGGGGGTTTAAAGATCAGACTGCAGCTCATTTTCCAAAACGTCTTTCCTTTTCTCTGCATCTCCTCGTTAATTACATCTGTAGTCTGCAGACACATCTTTAGTCAACAGCAGTGCTTTTGTTTTTGGTGCCTGTAAGCTTTCGGTCTTCATATTTATTCAATGATTAAATTGCTGAATAATTTTCAGATTTAAAATACTCAAATATATTTTATTTTTTAAGGACACATGCTGATTAGTTTATATTTATTTGATGATTTAATTACTGAAAAATGTTCTAAATAAATTTTTTTTTTTAATTAAATGAATATTAAAATATTACATTTAAAATATAAAAATATTATGTGACCATGCACAGTTTTGTTTTAAATTATTAAAACATCTTGTTGACAAAAATAAAACTTAGTGGTTTGGAAAATGGCAGAAAATAATGATTTTGATGAACAATTAATTAATATTTTGAGATGTCACAGTCATCTAAAATTTCATCAAAACATATTTTTATAAATATGATTGGCAAGATTTCTGTTTCATAATATTACATAAAATAAACAGGAAGCTGTACTTTAAATTGCTTGAATTTTTATCTTTTACCCATTTATATAGCTTAAATTCCATGAAATTATTCATTTAATGACAGCTGAAATATGCCACAAAATCTTTATTATTCATATCAGATTAATTCAATTATTGAATTCTTTGTCTTTACAATTGCTTCTTAAGTGCACACTATGACAACAAAATTTGCAAAAAGTGAAAGTCTACCTTAAGTTAATTAAATCACATTGAATTCACCTTTTGCTACTTTAGTTTATCAGTAGCTCCATTGTATAGCACGACGGGAACAAACACAATGGTGAATCTGTGCCACTTAATGAATTAACACCATCCCCCCCATAACACCCCTGTCTGGGGTCGACTGGGTTTGGTGTAGTCCATGCATTACCACTACTTTAATTAGACAAATTAATTAGTCAAACTAATTTATTAGTCTATCTCAAAAATGAAGGCACCTCCATTGACAAATGAATATTTCTATAATTGCAAAGCAATATATAAGTTTACATTAACTACTGAGCAGCAAACATTTGGCCAGAATTGTTATTAAACACTTCCATTTTTTTTATTCAGCTTAAAACTGTTATTTGCTTAGCTGATATATGACATCACCATCAAATCATTTTCAAGAAAAAAACAAGGTTAACTTCTTGGCTAAGATACCAGACTCTGGCTTTGACAAAATGGATGAATTAGTATGAATGTTTCTAAGTATATGGCAGAATGAAAGCAATTGATTTGAGGTTTACAATACTGTTTTAACGACAGATTAAACAGACTAGACAGACTAGTTACTTACTGTGAACGGAGGCAAAACAATGACGTAATAACACATGGATGGGCGGTTGGAAATCTCATGCGTTTTCCAAACTGGGAAGCGACCAATGGTGGGATTTGGCTCATACTATTATTTGCTGTAGTAGGGGTGTTCACTGGATGTGCAGACACTCTATCCCGTTTAATGCTTTAAACAGTATTTTAGTTTTCGTGTAATTAAATATAAATGCAAGTGAGCATATATGTGTATGTTAAATTAAGGCATATGTTATCACTGACCTACTTTTCCCCCCTATCACAACAACTCTGCACTGTCATATTTTACGGTACTATAATGGTATATTCCCCGCAGAAATTCAATCGGCTCTCGGGGTTCATGAAGATGTAGGTACTCTCACTTTTCTGTCTCAAAGACGTTAAGCTGCTAAATAATTTTATACGGTACATTACAATCAAGTTTGAACTGTTCCCGTTTCTGGACATCGCTGCAGTGTCACTAGGGTGAGTGTAAAACTATGACAAATGAATACACGTAACTCATTGACAGTTTAGTTATTAAATGCACAATATTCATTGACATGGTTAGCCAGATGATTATCACTCACTGGTGATGTGTGCGAGATCCAAAATAATAACTTCGGTATTGTGTTTTAAGCTGACAAGAGTTTCTAGACGGTTTCATGTAGTTTTCTTATTAACTAAATATTAAAATAAACTCGATAGTGGATCGTAAACGTTACACTGTTTGCGTACAGTATGTTACAGTATGTAAAATGATTGAAAACATTAAGTGAGATAAAATGTGATTGCTAATTTTATATCAGTGCACTTTAGTTTCAGGGTGTATTTTTCTAATGAGTCGTTTAATCAGGTTCACTGTTGATCTGAATGTTTCGTTTAATATCAGGTCTACATTTGTGATATAAATTGCTTTCTCTTGAGGCGGATTGTGGTCTCAGGAAGCTGAACTGTGATTTTGGTCAATTTTTGACAACGTTAATGTATGTAAGCAACCACGTTGATGACGTAATTTAAACATTTCTTAATCTTTTCCTTTGAAAACAATTGTTCGAGTGAACCGATTCGCGGCAGTGAGTCAGCATCTCCGTCATTAATCAGTTTCGGGCGATGATGAGCATTTTACTGCTGGATGTCAAGAGTTGCAGCCGAACAAGGCTTTGAAAATTAATGTGCAGTCTTGTTGAAAGTAGAGCCCAAGGGCGAATGTGGAGTGAAGGTTTACCACACAAATTCTAAGTGAGTGATGTGTCCTTGACTGCAGCTCTGCTCACTCAAGTAACAAAATAGCTGCTCAGAAGTATAAAGTGACAGGTGCTTCCTATCTGTTTCACTTTACTGTGTCTTTTGCACTATTTTGATATTTCACTGACCACTGAGGGTGAATAGAGCATATTTTGTTAACAAGGAAAGTCAGGAACTTCCTCTGTTGATGCTTTATTAGCTATCATATAACAAAACAAAGTGTTTCATTTTGCTGTACACTAGACATATAGGCTACTACTCTTTTGTTTTGACCTGGTTCCACTGAAAAGGGGTTTGTTTAGACTTTGAGTATGTTTTTGTTTTTGCCTGTTAGTTGATAGCCAGCACATTATCAATCCGTGTCTGTTTAAAGGGACACAATAAGACCTACAACATTCAAACATTAACTGCATTGTCAATTATTATTTTAATGTTTTCCTACATTAGAATTTTTTATTATTTTTATTATTTCACAATCTGGAGGATTGTGTGACACTGAAAACTAGGAATAAATGACGTTTAATAATAAATGTAAAAATACAACAAAACTTTTAACATTTTATAATGATCGTTTAAATTACTGTACTTTTGATCAAATAAATGCATCCTTGGTGAGCCAAAAAATAATTTCAAAAGCATGAAAAAAATCAATGCAATATTTTTTATCAATGTATGTATGTACAATAAATAGTTTGGAAATCTAAAGCCAAAAGAATAACTGCCTGGTCTCTATTTTTATTTATTTATTTGTTTTTATTTTTGCCTCATTGACAGTGTATGCATGTGTGTACAAAACCAGAAAGGTCAACATGGCAGTGTGTACACAAATTCAAATACTCTGAAGGGCTTGTGTGCGAGACATTGTGTAAATTAAATACACCCAGGCCTATGAAGTTTTTGGATAAATGCATTGAGTTAATAAAGACCCTCAGCAGCCCACATGTGGCCAAACATTGTCCAATCTCTAGCTTAGAATTAGTGCTGATGTCAGTTTGTGGAAATCATCCTCCACAGTGTTGGGAAATGTGGGATCTGTCTGGATGTCATAACACAGTCTGAGTCAACGGCTTCACTGGTCTCTGTCTCCAGCGGTTGTGCTTTGTGGATTTCCAGTATGACTGCTGCTTCATGCCACAAGTCAAATTCCAATTTAAGATAGTCAGCGGAGAGTAGAGGTCTATCAGCAGAGATACATTTCTGGGGACCATTACCGTTTACTGAAGATTAGCATGTTATGTGTGTATTCTCCAAATGCTCCAGAGCAAAGTCTAGTCTTCTCAAAGCATACACACATCCTCAGCCACAGACTAGCCACTAGGTCCTAAGCCAGTTAGTTTGCAAACCATGTAAAGCACCACAATCTCTCTCTCAGTGAAAGTTGACAGTCTGACTGCCTCGAGGCTCCAGCGGATAAAATAAGAGGATTAGAGAGAGAATCTATA
>CAIGQV010019951.1:8959037-8989734 GCA_903798115.1 Danio jaintianensis | reverse complement strand
TATAGTTTGAATAGGCGTCATATCACTGCAGTGTATAAACAAGTGGTCTAGTTTATTGTGTGATTTCTCAATAGTTGATGGGCTGATAGTGGGACATGACATATATAGCCTGTGTATACACACACAAGCCATGCATGAATATGATGTTTACTATGACGTTGTTCCCTTTGACCCACATAATGGTTCATGTGGTTTGCTCAGTCTATGGCCTCATTGAAATCAGCTAAAATTTTATGGAATTGCAATTACATTTTTTTTTATGTAAAATGGAAAGACATAAAGTTAAATTGAATTTCTAATTCAAATTTTGTTTTTCGTAGAATTTAGAAAATAAAAACTGTGACTTATTTCTGAGTCTTTATGACTACAACCAACTACAATAGATTATATGAAGTTTATTATGGAGTTATTGCTAATCAGAAATTGAAAACATTTATATATTTTATGTAGGGTGTTTAAAAATGCCTGTAATTCACCTTATTTGTTGATCAGTTTGGATAAAAGCATCTGTTAAATGAATAAATGCAAATATTTTATTTTAACAGAAAAACATCCGGACAGTCACACAATAAGTTGTGGGAATATGAAAATCTGACATTCTGAACTAATAGGATCACTCATAAAAGCACTTTAAAATGTTTATTATTATCTCTGGATGACATTTTCGACCTATGAGAGATTTTCCACCAACATATGTTTGCTAAATACAGCTTCCTTTTGGAAGTTTGCACTTCAGAACGTAACCAAGCTTTAACCTTTTCCACACACACGCTTCTTAATCTCCATTTTTTTTTCCTGAGGAATTTGAGTTGGCTCTTTTAGCCTCTCCCTACAAACTGCCCTCCCAAGATAAACAGCGAAGTCCAGCCAGTCCTCCACCCTTCCCAGAGGGCCTTGTTTCTCTCCAGCACGTGAGACAAGCTATGTTTCCATCCAAAAATGCGAAATAACTTTATGCGCTAAACTGGAATATCGCATAAAAGATGTGCGAATAAAGCAGCGTTTCCATCCAACGAGTCAAAGAGAACAAAATCGTCACTTCCTGATTAAATGGCGCCAAATATCAACAGTAAAAACGGAATTTGCTGAGGTAGGAGAAGCTGCGTGAATCTTTTCTTCATTTATTAAATGACTTGCGCCTCAGAAGGCAATGCTGACGCGCAGTGAACGCGTGGCGGCGTTTGAAGGCGTGACACGCGGAGCACAGACGCTCTTAACAATTCTGGAGGTCATTAATAATATAATAACACTAATACTGAAATGCTTAAGGCATTTTAGAATGACCAAAACAACATTTCAGATGTTTTACAATGTGGTCAGTCTGCTGGTTTGTCCATTTACACACATTTTTATCATCACATGATCTCTTATAACCAAATCACATGACCTTTTTTTAATGCGCATACTGGAATTTGTTCGGTAAAAGTGTTTCCATCGCAGTTTATGCGCATCTTTTCTTATCGAATAAAAAGTTTATCCTACTCAGTTATGCGCATACATTTTTTATGCGCATTTCCAAAATTTATGCGCATCTTAGCGTTTCCATCAACCGATTTTTTATGCGCATATCCAAAATGCGCATAAAAATAGGTGGATGGAAACGTACCTACAACAGAGGATCTGGCCTCTTCTCCTGGATGGCACTTAACTGAAAGTACATTAACCCCTGATCTCCCTCTCTCTGGCCATTGATTAGCTCAGGTGCTCTTCTTTTGGTGTAACCTCTACAAATCTGTGGTATTGACTTTCCTGGCCTCTTTAGAAAAGGGTAACCTTTTTTTCTGAGTGTGTGTGTTAAAGCAGACAATGCTTTCAGTGTGCTGCCTACTTATAACCAAGCATTCTCTAAATCTTTGCACAGAATTCAGCAAAACACCATGCAGGTTTCTGCGTAATTGGAAGTTACATAGGTGCCCCACTTTTTGTTTAAAACCACTCCACAGAACTTCAAATTCACTTTAAAGAAAAATATGCTCACTCAGCACCCATATTTGCAGATATTTATAGCACCCAAGATCAAGTAATTCCTTCTTAAATACTACCTGTCAAGCTCACATCTTAATAACATATTTAAAATAACATACATAACTAGTAATCGTAACGTTATTACAAAAAACTATGAATTGTCTTTGTCTCTTTATTATTCAGAAGTCATTCTAAATAATACATCCATTCATAGTAGCATGAGTTTACCATCTGGTATAAATAGAGTCTTTAATGTAGGTGTCTGTTTTTCTTTTTAAGAATGTAAGAATGTAACTCATCCACATGCAAATTTGATTTGTGCAAATGTGACAGTAAAGTATGTATACAGCTTGTTATGACAGGTAACCTCACTGTGGCTTTATTTGAATTGAGTCATTTTTATCACTGTCTAACTAATCGTTAAAACAGGCATATTAAGTGCACGTATATGCGTTTAAAGAGTGGTGTGTGTGTTTGTGATTATTTAGTGGTGCGAAAGCTCATTTGGACATGTCTAATGTGTAATAGGAGTTGTAAAAGGAGATACGTATATACGAGTCTGACCCGGCGAGTGTGTGTGTGTCGCTCAGAGCCAACAGCATGATCTTCAGTATGAAAGATGGGCAGCAGAAGTAATCCTGCACTGCTTCATAATCCTCTCTTTCAGACACTGCCATTCTTCAGCAGCTCAGATAAGCACCCAAACAGATCAGTGCTGACAGCATTACCAGTGTGACACTCAGGCCAGCTGGGCTCTTCAACATTAGCATTGATCCTGCAGTGTAAGCAAAACAGTGTCTGGAACTTGGGTGGGGATGAAGTTACGGTGTGAAGGTTAAAGATCAGAGGTCTTCTTCATGCCTGCACAGAGTTGCATATAGACAGAGATGAATATAGAAATAGAAATGGAAATCTGCTGATGAAATGAGAAGAACTGAATGGTCCTCTTATCTTGATGATGGATATGAAAGTGCTGCATTTACGCAGTAATGGACTACTGTGATCCATGTAAACCATTTCATATTAGTTCAGACTATACAAGTATTGTTCAATCAAACTAATTATTAATTTATCATTAATGCTGATGTGGAGCACTATGGTTATATATGATAAATAAATATGCTTAAGAAATATGAGAATTGGAGTAACATAGTAACAGAGACCACAAGATAATTATTTTTCTGTTTTCTGTATAATTACAATATTTGTATTATTTCTAGATACTTTATTTTAGTTGGCTTTTCTGTGTGGAGTTTGCATGTTCCCCCGTGTTCGCCTGGGTTTCCTCCGTGTGCTCAGGTTTCCCCCACAATCCAAAGACATGTGCCATAGGTGAATTGGATGAACTAAATTGGCCGTAGTGTATGAGTGTGTTTGTGAATGTGAGAGTGTATGGGTGTTTCCCAGTACTGGTTTGTGGCTTGAAGGCTATCCGCTGCATAAAACATATGCCGGAATAGTTTGCGGTTCATTCCGCTGTGGCGACCCCAGATAAATAAGGGACTAAGTTGAAGGGAAATGAAATGAAATAAAATAAAAATGTAATATTAATTTAATAAATAAAATAATTAGGAATAAAAAAATAAAAAAAAGTAAAGTGTATATATATGGAATTTTAACAAATGATTGTAAAATATTGTAAATTTAGCTTATATATAAGGAGGAGGCATTGAAAATAGGCATTGAAAAATAGGATAAGTGTTGGCCTGACTGGGCAAGCAGAAGAAATCTTTGCAGTTGTTCACTGATAGTGCTTGTTGTCATGATCATTATCACTGTGTATTCATGAATTTTATCATTGTTTACAGACAGTGAAATGTTGCGACACTTTCAATTTAGTTTCATTTTAAGAAGCCAGGGGTGCACACATCTGTCTCACATCTCAATGTGCATTCTCACTTCAGATACAGTTTATTTTTACACACTGTTGTTAAGTGTTGAATTTATTAATTATGCGCAGGAATAAATCATCATTTGCATCCATAATTCAGACCTTTGGTAGCATCCGCTCCATTCCCTTTCCCTTAAAACAGATGGAGCTGCAGACATTCCCATAGGGATCTGTTACCACAGCCACAGGCTCATATTCTGTGGGTATTGTGTTTATGGTGGGGCTCAGGTACACCCCTTGGCATGAGGGTGTGGGTTTCAAAAGCAGTCAAATCAAGAGGAATGGGGAAAGAATCCACACCTGGACTTGACTGTAGATTCAATATTTTGAAATTATAATGATAATGTGATAATGAGCATGCAAAATATTGATAACGTGGGCACTTTGAAATACAGTGAATAATTATTTAATATTTAAGCTGTGTTCATAACTGCTTGAACACTTAATTGTTTAGCTTAATAGTTCAAACATAACCTAATCTGGACTACATGCTGAAACACTTTCTTAGTTGATTCCTAATAACACATTAAAATCATAGTCGTAATCGATTTATTAAATGGGGTTATAATGGAGTTGAATTTTTTAATTTTCTAATATTAACAGCGTAACTCATTATTCTGGCTTTTGTGCACTGTTGATTTGTATACATTTACTAATGAGACTTTATTGTTAAGGGTTACCTATTTTACTTTATAATCCTGTTGTAATTTAATTTGGTTGAAACACATACCTGTTAAAGGAATCTGTTTTGGAGTTTAGGTCAATATCGTGATATATACTAAATATAAAAAGATAAAAGCTTCAACAATTAATCGCAACAAACAAATTTAATCCAGCCATAAGCCTACTTGACTGATTGAATAAAAAGACCTGGAGAGCACAATCTCTTTAGGTCAAATTTGATTATTTGTTGTGCATCTGGATGGCAGGTGTTATCTGTGTTTCAGGAGAACATTCACCTTCACCACAAAGGTGGCCTGCCAAACCAGACTTTATCCAACCACTTCTTAGATAATCCAATTAATCCTACTTAAAACGGAGAGGCGGAGTCTCCGAAGTGAGTTTGATACTGGTGTGTCAGTGAAATGAAGTGTTGCTTCATAACTTTCATTCCTTTCTGTCCCTCTGAGCTGGATCTCATCCACTCCCTGCTTTTACGGGATTTTACGGGATGAACTTGTGTTTTGAGGGCGACGCTCAACCCAAACTCATACTCGGAGAGCCGAGAAACCACAAACTCTTCTTCCAAGAAGAATGCAGCTTCCAAGAACAGAAACAGTCACAGTGAATGAGTCTCTGTCAGGTAATTCTTCCTGAAATTGTAAAAGCAGATGACGGGATTTCCTTATGGCCACCACTGCCTGTCTTTCGGTGTTCTGCTGGACTCTATTTACTTTGATGAAGCCGACAGACACTCTTATATCACTTCTTTTAGGTGGAACATGGGAAAAGATTATTTAGAGGTGTTTTGGGAAATGACCACCACAAATATCTCCAGTCGGAAGCCAAAGCTCCAATCGGAAAACCACTCAAGGCCAAGAATAGGCAAAGGATTTGAGTTGTAAATAAGGCACCAACACAACACATACTGTGGTGCATGAATGAATTGATTTGGTCATGTATCCGTTGGGAAGTGTTGTTCTTCCTGCTTGTATTTCTCCAGTCTGGCTCTTCCTGAAAGAGCAGGCTGTGGGAGGAGCCAAATAGAGAAGAGGGAGGAGGAAAGCGGTATTTGAGTTGCCGTCTCAGTTGTGCTCACACACACACACACACACACTCGCACAGATACATTCACTGGAGCGCTGACTCTCTGCTGAGCTCCATTCTTCAAAAGGCTCTACAGCATCCTGCTCTCGGAAATCACTTGTCCTGGTAAGTTAAACCACCCTTAGCAGAGATGATCCAAATGATTTGTAGACTAGTAATGGATTACTCTAAAGATTTTTGCAGTTTGTTTTGTGTTGTCTGTGTATGGTGTTTGTTGAACACAGGACTATGTTAGTTTTAGTTTTTTTGTATTTTATCTTATTTACTTTTCTTTTTATTCACCACTGTAATTGCAAGAACAGTAAAGCTCATGTATAACTCATGTCCTCTTATTTCATCATTCATTTATGAAGGATGTGAGTCTGTAGTTAGTCTAATTTGAGCAGGCTGGGACTGGACTGATTGCCTTCTAGGACGTAATGGTTGTTTATATGGGATGGTGTGAGTGTAGGGTGATTGAGTTCAGGTTTTGAGACATTAAATATAGATAAACTCCAGGTATTTTCCCATCTTATTTGGAGTTTTTTTTGTTATATAATGTGCTTTAAAACAGTGGATGACTGTTACTTTGCATTTATGAGCTCAGTTCTTAGGTTGTGTTGTTGTTGTTGTTGTTGTTGTTGTTGTTGTTTTTGATGAAAGTTGTGCCATTCATTTGTTATAGATGACGATATTAATTTGTTGAGATGATGATTTTCATTTTAGGGCTGATAATTGTAGTTTTTCAAGTTAGACCTTTTAAACAAATTTTTTATTTATATTTGTAGTGTAGTTTTACTTAAATTTGGTTTAAAAAGTCTCAGAGATTTTCCTGCAGACATTAAATGATACTTTATCAAAATAAAATAATGCATTATAAATAAAATAGTTTTAAATGCTACAAGTAAATTTAGGACAAACTATTTTCAATAAAAATGTTCATGTTATGGGTGATAGCCATTAAATTATAGTTGAAAAAATATTCTAATAAAGAAAATAATAAAATACATGGTTTTAAATGGTTTTGGCATCACAGCAACATAATTCACAAATATGATTTTTATAGTGATAACCAGTTATTAGATTTGTTAATACAAATATTTGTTTTTAAAGGATTAACTTGCATTATATGACAGTTATTCGTTTAAAAAAAACGTATTAACCTCTATGAAATATCTGCATCACTAGCATTAACGTCAACAATGTGTCAAAATACAAGCAATCGAGAAATGAGGAACTGAGTCAGTGCATGTAATAACAACAGTGAGGTATTTCTGTGTCATATTGTCTGCAGGTCAAGATCTCTATCTATCTCTCTCGCTATCTCCCTCTCCCTCTCTGAGATCCATTAACTCCAACATTCCTGGCTTAGTTATTGGTCAAACTGGGTTAATCGGTGACCCCTGCTGTATACGTTTGGAGACTATGTTTGGGTTGGGCGCTAGTTAACATAAACGCAGATACTAGCTGTTTGTTGTTCCTTTGTTTTGGCGAATGTGTGTGTTTGGGGAAACTGTGGGAAAGCGGAATTGGTAGCTGTGGTGGAAGATGGTAGAAACAACAGACTGCGCTGCCATCAAAACCATCTCCTCTCTGTGATTACATGCTGTGTCCACACGTACAGCTTTTGTGTGTCTGTTAGCATGCTAGTGTGTGGCAGACAGCTAACAGGCAGTAATTCTGTGCAGGTGTGAGTATGTTTGAAATGTGTGAGGGATATTTCTCAATGTTAGTTTTGCAGGCCACCGGGTCAGGGTTCATTTTAAGGAGCTGGAGGACATGGATTCCTGAGATGAGTCTGACAAGGACAAAGTTGCCGTGGTTATAATTAGAGGCTAATCGGGCCTTTTCTCTTGATTAATATGACATGGAGGTGCATGTCCCTTTTTACAGAGAATGTTACCAAGGTGAATAAATTGGATTGAGAGTTAAAGTGACCTCTTGCACCTCAGTGTCCTTGCCTGAATGTGCAGCTGGTCCTGCAGAGCTTTATCCGGTGGAAATGGTAAATCACTAATAGTCTTGTAAGTGACAGATCGCCCAGGTCTCTGGGGTCAGATAAATCTGTCTGTGCCACGTGAGCGTCTTGATCTGCTGTTAAGCTCAAACCTGCTCTGAAAACTCCAGGGATCTGATTTGATCTAATCTGATTTCTCTGATTTGAAGTTTTGAAGCAATGGACGCAGGGAGATGTGGGGAATTTATGGTCTCGGGGAGGCAGATGGACTTTTTAGTCTCATCTGATTATCTTATTATAGTCAACATGAAAGATGAGCGTATTTTCTGCTTGTTTCCTGTCTCTGGGACACATAATCGTTATTATTTAAGACTACTTTTTTCTGCTAATGATGAATTGGTATTTGGACAGGAAAATTAATCAGTATAACTTAATAATAATCTGATGTCACTTCACTTTTTCTTTTTTTATTTCTATATGAATTATATGTTTTTAGACAAAATAAATTTCATATTAATGTTATAGGAAAAAATGAATAAATTATATTTTATTAATAAATAAACATTTTCAATGAAACTTTATTTAATGAAATAACATAAAGTGTGTGTTTATATATATATATATATGAACTCATTTTAATTAAATTTCACTTTATATTAAGTAAATAAAAATTTCACTTTATATTAACTAAATAAAACCTTCAAATACAATTAAATAGATCTAATAAAATCACAACAAAGGGGGTAAAAAAAAACTACTTTAGTACTCAGGGCTACTAAAATTACACTGTGACCTACATTGATAAATTATATTTGTTTCATTTTGGACAATGTTTGGAGGATAACGCTGGTTTATCCTACCTTAAGAAATTCATTCATTCATTCATTTTCTTTTCGGCTTAGTCCCTTTATTAATCTGGGGTCACCACAGCGGAAGGATCTGCCAACTTATCCAGCATATGTTTCATGTAGCGGATGCCCTCGCAGCTGCAACCCATCACTGGGAAACACCCACACACTCTCATTCACACACATACACTACGGACAATTTAGCTTACCCAATTCACCTATAGCGCATGACTTGTGGGGGAAACTGGAGCACCCGGAGGAAACCCACGTGAACACGGGGAGAACATGCAAACTCCACACAAAAATGCCAACTGACCCAGCCGAGGCTCGAACCAGCGACCTTCTTGCTGTGAGGTGACATCGCTACCCGCTGCGCCACCATGCAGCCCCACATCGATTATTAGTAATTGTAAAAATGTTGTATTTTTTAGCTAGAATTCTGTAGTAATTCTTGATTTATTATTAATATTATTATTAACATTATTTAAAAACAACAACAGAACTGTTGCCCCTATTTTGTTGGGTAAACCATGAATGTGAGAAATGTCACTGAGGGCAACTGTATTTACATCTGTTTGGAAATCCACATACTGACTGTAATTATTCACGGGAGATGAATGATGATAAAATCCTGAGGGCTCATTCAGACATTCTGTATAAGTTGTTTCGTGGTCTATCTGTGGGACGTTTAGTACAATACCAGCTCTGTCTAATGATGTTGTGTTGAGAGGTCATCCTGGCCTGCTGTGGACAGAGGGGAAACAGCTGTGCTGTGTTACCACACATTGAGAAGAGAAGCCCATTTAAAACTCTTTATAACCAGCTGTCCTACACCGATAGAACTTTGTGGTAGTAACGGATGGAGACAGTGTGAAAGGTTATCAGGCTAAAGGCTTGAATCCTCTGGGGCGTCTTTATCGCAGTCGCTGAGGTGGGCAGAGGGAGAGGTGTGACTGTCAATGCAGTAAAAGGCGTCAGGCAATACCTTTGGGAATTATGCTAGTTAGCTTGTACTTACACCTAACACCTACAGTATAGTGCAAGAGGTCAAATATTTAAGTGAGCGGTCACACAAATGAAGTTCATCTGTAGGGCACAGCCACTCAAAATCACTTTAATATAACTGAAACAAGCCGGTATCAATAAATCAATAAGGAAGTGTCACATAAAAGCACTGGGGATATATAACAACTTGTTGTTCAAGAGTAGTTTATGACTGCTTGTTCAAAATAATCTCCTTATCAGCATCCGCCTTGAAGAATATGACTCTGAGGGAAATATTTTCCTCACTTTTCTACACCAGGTGACGGTCACTACTTGTGTTTGATTCACACGTTCATCTTTATTTCTGTAGTGCTTTTTACAATGTCAGTTTTGTCAAAGTAGCTTTATATTAAAGAAAGAATAAAAAGACATAACAATATTTCAGATTGTGGAATATATTCAGCATGTCAGACAGACAGCAAAGCAGTGGTACACTGTAAAAATGCTGGGTTCCTGACAATTCTTTCATGTTGTTCCAACTTAAAACAATTAAGTTGTCCCAAAAAAAAGTAAGAATTGTGTTGTTTCAACTTATTTTAAATATATAGTTTAAACAAGCAGTAAAAGTCATTTTTTGAGTGTGTAATTGCTGGTGTAGTTCTAGATTAGGTTAAGACCATTCAGGTTTAATCCATTCAGCCGATATCCATGTATCCAAAAAGAGTTTGAATATTCTGTAATTACATTGGGTACTAAGACCAACGAAAAATTAAAAGTTGCTGTTTTCTAGGTTTATATGGCTAAGAACTATACTCTCATTCAGGTGTAAAAATCAAGGAACTTTGTTGTCGTACCATGGCTGCAGCAAAGAAGAGTCCAATTTTAAATAGGAAAATTATCGAAACTCTCTTTTTTGAGCAAGATGATAATGGTCTAGTCCAATTCAATGATTTATGCTAAGCTAAAAGGGCTCGTGCTAGACCCGGAGATCAGCTGAATGGAATAAAAAGGGGTATAACCTTACTGTTTAACTCTACTTGGCTTGCAAAATGAGCCTATTTGCAAAAAAGTAGAGTGACTGCCAATGTCGAGGAACAATCCACTGAAAAGCAGCTCCACCGACCCCAACCAAGTAAGCCAGAGGCAACAGTGGCAAGAAACCAAATTGTTGACGGAAGTGAAGAAGAAATCTTGGAAGAAATCAGGCTCTGTCGGGTAACCAGTTCTTCTCTGACCAAGTGGAAAAGTGGCAGAACGGCAGTCTGAAAAGACGTCAGTGGGCTTGTCAATGATGAGCATTCGTTGTGGACATATCTTCTCTATTTTCTTTACATAACTTCCGCTTTTGTCAGCTGAATGTCTCATATTCACATCTGGGAGAGATTCCTGAGATCCCCTGTTACTCATAGTGACGTCAGATCAACTGTGCGCAGTCCTTACCTAATACCTCTGAGGATTCACACAAACTTCCTGGAATGTTGACATGTTGAAGGATAGCATGTAGCCTGAGGAACAGGAGTGTAACTGTGCCTTTGCATAGGTGATTCAGCTTCAAAGTAAACTCCAGGTTGCTCGGAGCAGGAAATGTTGGTTTTGACCTATTTAGAGCTGTCATTCTCCAGTAATTAAGCCTTTAACATGTCATGTGTAGATCATTTGACATTCAGCTTTTCTACAGTGCTTTAAAGTGATAGATCAGCAAAAAATGAAAAGTCTGTCATCATTTACTCATCCTTTACTTGTTCCAAACCTGTTTGAGTTTCTTTATCTTTCACAAGGATGATATATACTGAAGAATGTTGGAAACCTGTAACTATGAAAGTCAGTGTTTTCAACATTCTTCAAAATATTTTCATTTTTGGGTGAACTATCCTTTTAATTGTATGCCAGGCATCTCCCATTTTATAGCAAAGCATAGTAACAACAAATTTGGTCTAAATTATGATGAGTTATGACTGGAATCTGGTCTATTCTTTGATAAACTGTGAAAATGTATATGAAAATTATTCAACATTCTGTAAAAATAATTGTTCGTCACCTAGTCTTCCTGTAGTTACTACATTTTTCCTGTGTAGGCTATATTATAATTTTCTCATCATTGGTCTTTTTATCTTACCCTCTCACGTGTCTGTCATCTCAGGCCTGTTGTCGCAACCATAATTGATAGATATTCTTTAAGCAGCAGATCTCATGCAGTCACGCAGAATTCCCCTCTAATTACATTGCGGAGTTTCTTTTAGCCAAAATTAGTGAGGTCATTTTTACTCTCCCCCTACAGCTGTAGACCGCCGCACTCGGCCTGCCGTCTCCCAGTGGATTCCCCCATGTTTTTTTAGGATTAGCTTATTTGCATCACATTTTCCTCTATCTAGTGTACATTGTATCGTTAAAAAGTAATAAAATTAACACTGGAAATCGCATCTCTTCAAATTTAAAAACACCCACAAAAACATCACTGTTAGTTTCAGTGTTTAAGCCGTTAGCGAATATTTTTCCATTTATGTTTTTTGTAGCTCAACCAACGGTACATTTTACCACTAAACTCTGTGGGGAACATTACATCAGCTCTCAGAAATCAAGACCAAATCTTCAATTTTGTGCCCAGTAAGGTTTGTTTTGGAGATGCCTGTATGTGTCTGTGGTTGTGGCAGTCTGACGTGGGTGTGTATGTATGTGGCTCTAAGTGTGTGTATTCCTGGCCCTCCCCACATTTTCAGTGTTGTGGGTCCAGTTGGCTCAGTGCTGATAGACTTCTGTTATCTCAATCATTTCACACCACGTTTGTGCCCAAAGCTGTGGGCTGTTCATGCCACCATCACCCCTGTGGCCATCACATTCCAGTCTGGAATGAGTCTGCTTCTGTTTGGGGATCTTATTTTACATGAGACCTAAACACTTTAATGGTTTTGTGATCACTGTGTGCTGTAAGATGAGCTTGAGTTTTGCTCCCGTTGTACAGAGTATATCATTGCTGTAAACAATGGTTGTCAGCCGGTCGGGTACAATCCATGAGTTGAGTTGGGAAACAAACTCTTGCTTATTGTGGTTTGCTGAGGAAACTCTTATTACTCATTCAAAATGCAGTACAATTTATATTTTTTTAAAGATTGTATTTGTATCTGTATGTATTGGATCTGCTTTTATTATTCCTAGTAACTTATATCTAAGTGTCCATTTACAAATACTCTTGCCTGGATGTTTCTTGTCATCCTGAACACCTATATAAGCTGGTTCAAGAGTTTTAAATTAAAGTTTGAGCTAAACTCTGCAGGACATTGGCCTTGAGGTTTGGACACCCCTGATATAGGGTATAATTTAAGCATGAACCATGAGCTGCTACATTTGCTGTATGCTGTTTCTGTGCTTATCTCTTTGATGCCTGAGGTAGTAAATAGTTTTCAGAGAGGGCTCTGATGACTTAACAAGCTGAGAATTTTTGCAAGCTCTCATTGTTATCCATATACGTCCATGTAAGCCCTTGTGCTTGTGGTCTATGGTCCATGTGGAAGACCTTTCCTCCATGCTGGTGTCTGGTAAAGGCCAGTTTAGCGCTGGGGAATACAGAGATGTAGAAGGGATGGGATGATGATCCACTTTGGTTTTTGGACACTAGAGCTGCCTTACCCCTTTCAGTATGGCAGGGTCCTGAGCAACTGTGGTTACTATTAAAAGCCTGGTCACTGAGAGACAGCTGTATATGTGTGAGTGTGTGTTCATCATCATCATCACCATCTAAATGTATCACAGAATTTGACCTGGATAAGCATTTAATGCATTACTCCATTTATAAGCTTTTTATAAGACACAATAACAGATAGAGGCATCCAATCATGTTTAAATAGTTCTGTTTCCATTATTAAAACACCACAACAAAACATTTTTCAGTGTTCGCAGACCATTGTGAATCAACATTTAACTCTTCTCAGCTGTCTGATTGATGCAAAGACCACAATGGAATAATCTGTGGCAACAGTAATCCTGCATCCAAAGCAAATCACTCTGCAGAATCAATATAATATAATGTGGAGCTTGACTTCATCCATTGAGATTGGATTGGATTGTGAAAATCGGCTGTCCAAATTGTTGAAATAATAACTACATGAAACTATCCATTAGTGTCTTATGGGATGTAAGTAAAAAAGGGAAAGTTCATTCATTTTCTTTTCGGCTTAGTCCCTTTATTAATCTGGGGTCGCCACAGCGGAATGAACGTGCAAACTCCACACAGAAACGGCAACTGACCCAGCCGGGGCTCGAACCAGCGACCTTCTTGCTGTGAGGCGATTGTGCTACCCACTGCGCCACCGTGCTGCCCCTGAAAAGGGAAAGTTGTTTCAGATTTTAAAAAAAGTTACTACATTTTGATTAGGATTAGGAAGAAAATCACAATTGTAGTGCCTGGAAAAATATGAATAACTAAAATGTTTACAATAAAACAAAAGTTAAATGGGGTCAGTTTTGATTTGATGTTGAAAATAATTGCAGTGCAAACCAAGGAGCTCATTTAAGCAATTTAGGCTTTTTTTTGTTCAGCCTTTAAGGCGAATTTCTGTAAGGATAGAGGTTTTTTTTTGAAGGCTGTACATTCTGTTCTGTGATTAGAGTTTAAGATTATATTTAGATTTTTGCCTGAACTATTGCTAGGTTAGAGAATATGTTTTACTGTTGTACTGAGTCTTTTCTATCTTATTAGTGAAAGTAGGGGTGAGGGAGCGTAACGGGGATGAGGGCCTAGACACAAAGTCATGCTATAAAAAGATTAATTAAAAATGTGTATACGATTATAATGAGGATGAGGATGTGAGGAATGGCAAGGAACAGGCCTCTCAGCGTTCTTAATGATGTAATCCAAACCTTTAATGTAGTAATAAAAAGGAGAATAGTAATAGAAAAAGAAAGGGAAATTGACTTCACTCCCCTGACGCTGAGGATCAAGAGAATATGAAAACATCAGAAGTTGTGATGAAAAAAAGAATTGAAGAAGAGACAAATTTTGAGCCAGCGCAGACTTGAGAGCAGTTCTCTGTCTGTTTGTCATAAGTGAAGGTAAAAAGACTGTACTGCATTGTGTGACACTCAAGCTGTGTCAAGCTGTGTGGATGCTCATGAGTGTTTCAGACAGATTTAAATTAGCCTTGGCTTAGCTCTTGTCTCAGACCAGAAAATAATATATGATAATCTGCATATAATGTACTTTTGTAAATACAATACACTAAGCACCATTGTGTGCTCATGAACACTGGGCAAGTGGAAAGGAGGAGGACATTTAAATATTTTCATAAAAAGGCACTGTTTGATGCAACTGAATGTAAAAGATTGCAGCTGTTCTTTAGCTATGTTTCTTTTTTGTTTCTTTTCAAAGAATCACATTTGAATGAAAATTCAGTAGGAGTGTTTGTTGTGAGTGGGGGAAGGGTGCAATTGGTCAGAGTTCTAACCTTCAACCAATCAGAGATCAGTTGCTGGTTTCTCCTCCTCCTGTGCTCGGAGCTTTTTCTATTTCCAGATTGGTTGCTCACACATGCAGCATCTGGAGGCTTTAAGAGTGGAGTGGGAGGGGTCAGATAGTGCATTTAAACCAAACGTCTGCCCCCATTCACTGTAGAGTACTCCAGTATCTGTTATATGTGTGGAGGGAGTGAGAGGAGGTCCTCTTTTTGCTTACCCATGTCTGACAGCATCTTTCTCTTTCTCTTCTTCCTCCAGGAAAAGAGTCCAGGATTGGAAAAAAAAGAGGCTCTGGTTTTTAAGGAGTGTTTTACAAGTTGGAGGCATCCAGAGTTTGACAGGATAGGACTGAGCCACTGTGTTTCACCAAAACTATTCCGCTAACCTTTCAGCTGTAAGAAGCTCACTTCAGGATCTGCCCCATCCTGGTGGGTCACTCAGCCGGACTGATGTGGAATGCGACCCTTTATGACCCTATCCCACGGGCCTCTATTCAATGAGCCGGACTCGGGAGAGCACAGATAATAGAAGCAAGAGGCTGCCCCACAAAAAAGACTGAAGTAACAGCAGCAGGAGTGTTCGGACTGGTAAGAAAGTTAAAGGGGCCCTTAAAGGTAGGGAAAAGGAGCTTAAAACACAAAGGAGAAGGAATAAAGAGACCTGTGAATACAAAAGTCTTTCTTGGGACTGCAAGGCATTCATAAAAGCAAGGAAAACTTTGACCCTTAGCCTTCATTTCACCTCTTAAATTAATCTCACTGCTACCCATCATGCCAGTGGAGACCCTTCGTCCCACAGATGGACGTCTGGCGGGGGGTCCCTTCACCTCTGCCATGCCTTTCCGTATCCTCAACAAAGGCCCGGGCTACTTCCGCAGAGTACCAGAGACAGGAACTCGGAAGCTTAGTGCAGTTGAGCGCCTGGAAGCAGACAAGGCCAAGTATGTAAAAAGCCAGCAAGTAGCACTTACAAGACAAGAACCCGTGAAGCCCCCAATAATCCGCAAACCGCTATTATCACCAAGCATGTTAATGCAATGCAGAATAAATACTCCACCAGCAAGGAAGATTACCCGACGGCTACTTGATACAGAGAATGGAGGACCAGAACATGGCATGAGCAGAGGACCGCAACTCAACCTGGAAGTACTCAATAATCTAATTAATGTTTGCGATGGGCCGCTTGCATCCTCTTCCATTCCTTCCTCTCCTTCTCCTTCAGCCTCCTCTCCCTCTTCTGGTGGTCAGAGTGTTGGTAGTGGACAATCTGCAGAACTGCAGCACTGCATCAACTTCAAAGCACATCTTGCCTCAACACCTAACTCCTCTCGCACATCTTCTCCTCTTAACAATCAACCCTCACCTGCAGAGCCTAGCCGAAGGCCGCCTCCTGTCCCAGCTAGAGCTCCCCGACTGGTACCACAAGGTAGTTATGGTCCCCCCAACTCTGTAACTGTGCGACGGGTGGATGTGCGACCCCAAGCGGAAATCAGAAAACCTCAAAGATTGCCTCTGCAACCCAAACCTAGACAGACCCAACCACAGGTAGCCCAGCCACAGGCACCTCCCACACCTGTTCAGCAACAACCTTTGGCAGCTCACCCTCCATCCCCCTGTATACCCTCCAGCCCACGGCTCTTGCGCCCGGGCATTATACCCCCACCTTCCCCTGCTTTTACTCGCCTGTCCTCAGCCAGCTCACGAAGCTCACGTCCCGGTTCAACCCGGAAACACCCCTCTCTCCACCGTTCCAAATCAGACTTAAGTGACCGCTACTCTCGGGCCACAGCTGACCTGGAGCGATTCTTTAATTACTGTGGGCTGGACCCAGATGAGGTGGAAGGACTGGGTGGTGTGGAGTGTTTTGCCCGGGCAAATTCGGACATTGTTTCAGTCTCAAAGCTCCGCAGTGTCAGTACGCCTAGCTCAGAGTGCGGGGATGGACAGCGAGGTGAGGAGGAGGAGGATGATGAAGATGACGATATGGGGCCTATCAAACCCAGTGAACGGGTTCCCTATGGCATCTCGGTCATTGAGAGGAATGCACGCGTCATTAAGTGGCTCTATGGTATTAGGCAAGCACGAGATGCCTCACAAAACATTTCCAATGTCTAGAAGCTTCTTTCAGGATGTTTACTATTGTAGGAGTATCAGATACAGACTATATAAATCGGCCAGACTGAAGTGATGTCTATCACACACCTAATATTTATTGCATTCTTGTCTAAAAATGTTTGAAGGCTCTGACAAGTAATTGTTTTGTTTGTATTTGCCTTACTTACAGGATAATGTTCATGATGTTTGTTACATAGAATGTACGTGGACATCCTGTATCTTGAGCATCTGATGAATCTCCAGATGCAGAATACTACAGACTTTCAGCACTGTGACTTTGATGCAGTTTGATTTAAGCAATAAGACTATAATGATAAAAATGCGCTAAAAGAGTGACTGAATGGATGATGATGTTGATGAAGGCAGCAGTGGATCTGCTGTGCTGGTGCTGTTCAGGTACAAAGTCTTTATTTAACAGCAGTGCTGTGGGATTTGTGGCCTAAGCTAATTCCTAGGAACCGTTGTGTTCATAGTATTGAAAATCAAGCAGGTACTTTCTAGTTTTAGAAGCCTTTCTGTTGTTTAAAGAATTGCGGTATGATTGAATCTATTTACATTGCTTTTTGAGGTCGTCATTTGGTGTCTGTGGTAGTGAGGCCTCAGGCACATGTTTAATAAGCCACACCTAACAGTGAAAAAGACTGCAATGTCCTACCAGTACACACATAGAGAAACCAAGATGAAAACTAACCCCTGCTCACTGTGCACACACTTTTGCTCCATAGGTGTCAAATTCACAAGTGCATCAGATGTTTGGTGTAGATGTTTTTGAAGGCGAGACTATGATACTGTGAAGAATTCAGAGCTTCCATGGAGACACTGCTTCTCAGCAATCATGGCTGATAGACTGTTAATATTGAATAGAGGTTTAGAAGTTCAAAATATAAGCATGTGAGAGATTCTTGTCAGCATGCACATGTGAGTGTACAGCTGTATAACCTGGCAAAGCACAGTTGCACAATGTGCACTCCTCAAACATGCATTCCAAAATCCTATGGACATACATTCCGTTCAACATAATGTTTATATATGGTTTGTGTGAGTTGTGGTTGTTTGTGACTGTTCCTTATGCCTTTTTCAATGTTTTGGAGAGAGATTTTTTTATGAGTCAGTTGTTTAAGAAAGGTAAGGTTTGAGAGCAGACAGAAATGAGAGAGTGTTTGGCTCGATACTTTAGGGGGAATCAAATCTGTTAAACGTGTTTACTGCAGAATTTTCGCACTTGTACTGAAAATGAAAGCCTTACAAAGAGAAAAAGTTATTTTGATGGGAACTGGTTGAATTTGTGCACATAGACAAGTCATGAGGCCACACAAAAGGATGAACGTTTTTGAACGTTTTGCTTTAAACTCAATAATCAAGATTATTTTTTCCTTGACTGTGCAATCTAAATATAGCCATAAATGCATGAAAAGATGAATGCAACATTTCTATTGATTGAGATACATTGCTTTGCTGGCACATTCAGAGAGAAAAGACACAAAGGTACACACCCTCATAAAGCTCAACGCAGTAGTAATTGAAGTAAGAGGGTGACATGATGGATCTGCTTTTTCTGTGAAGTTTACCATTGGATCAGAAAAAGTCAAATACAAAACCAGTTTTTTGAAGATGTCAATAAAAAGATGTTTTTGAAAACAAGTTGTGATTTTCTTATTTTCTATATGACTATTTAGTTGAAAACTTTATTTAAAGTACCATGAAATGCATTTTTGTGCAAGTTTTGAAACTTTGTAGAACTAAAGATGTCATTCTGAGAATGTCCATTGAGAGACAGCATGTTGAATCTAAAGATATTAGATACATTCTGACAAGCTACAGTCATTTAGGATTATTAAAAATCACAGTGTGAGCCAGGCTTAACATCTTGACTCAACTGTGTGTGAACATGAATTTGCTCGTGGCTTATACTGTCACAGATGTTTATGTTTGTTTGTTTTATTTCATTTTTATTTATTTATTTTTTTGCCTATACAATGAAAGTCAGCTGAATCCAAAATGACAATTACTTCCAGTGTATGGCCCAAAAACAACAAACTATTACATTATTACTGTGGTTTAAACTGTTGAACTGTTGCTATTTAAACTATTGCAGTTTTTAGAGAGGGTATTTATTTTTTAATAACTAAAACAGTTGGCGTAGTGATATGGAGCCCTTTGATAACTATCTGGAAGTACTTGATTTTTCACTGAAAATAATTGCACACGTTTGAATGTTCATCAGCCAATCACAATCAAGCTTTGAACGGCCCTGTGGTATAATGTTATAAATAATGTTTTTCTGAGGAAAACACGATCATTTCACATCAAATTCTTTCACTTCAGAAAACCTAAATGTAGCCAATCGTCACAGGAGCAATGAAGATTATTTTATTTTTTCCTGTAGCTCGTAGTATTTTTGACTCTCAATTGAACTTTATGAATCACCAGAGGCCATGGTTCCGAGCACAAACAAATCACCCAGTGAGTAAACAAAAACAACAACAAATGTCCCTTTATATTTGTGCAAAATATCGTGTCATGAGGTTGAGTTTGAGGTCTCCTGTTGACCCAGACCTCTGTCAAATGTGAACTATAACCAACCTTGGACGAACAAGCAGAGAATTACAGCCAGAAGAGGATGTGACTGACCACATAAAAGATGAAGAGGACAGAGGTGTGATTAACAGCGTTTTCTGCAGGCCAGTTAGTTTTTATTGAGGAACCTCCCGTTTTAATCCGACAAAACGAAGGAAGGACAAGTAAGATTTATAGTAATTGCTGTTCCCTAGTGAGTTGGTTTGGGTGTTTACTGAACTGATGGTGGAAAGGAAACGTGTGCTCATAACGTATTTCCACCAGCTGCTTCATTCAGGAACACATGCACAGTACTACTGTAAACACTTCTGCACCTGCGAGCCTCCGGTAATATATACTCACTTCTGGATAACGGGAAGAATTTGTAGTTAACGCTTCTTACGCAGTTTTTGGTGTAACTTACTATTATGCACATGTAATCAGTTCTGGAGTTTATTCTAATACCCTGAGTTTATTAGCCATTACAGTGAGATAGCATATTTTAAAAATATTACCGTGATTAAACTGGTGTTGGCAGTGTTTTGGGAGGATTGCACCACTGAGGCTGATAAAATTGGAGTTGTATTATCTAGGGTTTTTTGAATCGCAGCTGAGAAATATGAATTGCTTTTTCTAACGTGTTTAAAATAGATTCATTCAAACAATAGTGCCCCAAATGTGCTTTGAACAATGTTGCTGAATTTGCATTTCTGACATAGGCTACATTGCCTTCACTGCAGCATGAATACATTATGCAGTTATTTCTATAGGCCATTTATTTTATTATATTATTTGCTGTTTGGTGACGTTGTTTGTGCTGATGTTGTTGATTTTTATTGGTGATGTTAGGAACTCCTTTTACTTTGTGAGCTTTGTTGATTCTTTGTTGATTATAGAGTTTTATGAGCATTTAAAAAAATATGCCTGATACCTCTCATAAATTAAAATTGTTCTGAATATAATAAGGTTGATGATTACATTAATAACCTAGAAATGTATAAAAAAAAATGATGATCATTTTGGATGTTCGGCTGTAGGAAAGGTGTTGCAGAAAAAAAGTTGATGCAAACTATTAAAAAAATTATGACATTTAAAATGATGATAAAACAAAAATCATGTTTTACTGAGGCATAGAAAATGATGACAGAAATGAAAATACTGTCAATTAGCATTTAGTGCATAAAATAACAAATAATGTGCCATTCATTCATTGTGTGCCATGCCAACACAATACCAATGATTAAACTTAAGAGTTGCACTAAATCAATATTTGTTGTAATAACCATCTTTTTTTATCACAACAAATTAAAAGATTTGTTATTCTGACCATTTGTCATTTTTTTAGAATGAAACAAATATTAATATTTTATTCAACCCCATACCTAATCATTTCACTTAAAGGTGCTGTAGGTAAGTTTTTGGCTCTTCTAAAGCATGTTTGCAGAGATTTAAGAAACATGCCAAGTGAACATTCTTGTTTATTTGAAAAACAATGCTGAAGTCAGATATTCTGCTTTGAAAATGGCTGTTACATGCAGGAACTCTGTCTTTGTTTTGGTTCTTTTAACCCACCCCATGCCACTTTAGCCAGTTATATTTCAGCATCCCAGGTTGCCTTGTAGGAAAACATATTTCATTCATTCATTCATTCATTCATTCATTCATTTAAAAAGACTCTTAAAGCATGCGCCCGCGACCGAAATGCGACCTCCGGTGGACAGTGGCAGACTCCGAAATGAGACGCAAAGTTCCACATGAGGTTAATAATTAGCAAATAAATATAAAATATAAATATTACGAACAATAAATGTCATCTAAAAACTCACAGTGTTAGCCTTTAACACTAAATAAAGCACATGGGGTGTACCTGAGGTGATCATTGTCAGTTTTCTGTTGTTCAGCTGCAAGAAATAGAACCCATTTCTAATATATAAATTCTAGGTGTTGGCTAGAACAAAACCTAATTTTAATATGGAAAATATTCCTTCTATCGCGTACCGTTGCTTTTACATAGAACACAATTAAATCAGCCTTTAGGTCGTCAATCTGGCAACCTGCGCTTGCGTTTGTTTTGAACCAGGAATGCAATACCTAGTTCAACCACTGGGTGTCAAACGTACATACTTACATACTCCACCTTTAATTTTCTTAATTTTTCAGAGATGTGTAAAAAAAAAATTTATTGGTAAGTTAGGGAATTAAGTTGTTGAGAATTGCATTTATTGATCAAATTCAACTGTCATGTTTATTTCTTTAGTGTAAATACAATGCAGATTGTGTCAGCCACTTTACAATGATGAACATAAAAAGGATAAAAAGTGAGATAACAGTATTATCAACATGGGATAAAAGATATCTTACACACATTTATATATAACGTTTTCTTACTTACAGTATATTTTACATTTTACATTGAGGGTACTGTGCAGATGAGATGTAAAGCACAAAGCTCAGCATCCGTCAATGTATGTCAGTATCTGACCCATGGACTCACTCGGTCATGCGGTCATAAGCTGATTAGATGCACAGGACAGATGGGGCTGTGTATGTGTATCAGACGGGATGTGATGTACATTGAGTATTGGTTGTCGACTTAAACCACTTAACCCTCACTACTCATCTGCTTAGAGACCAGACCGTCAGCAGCTGAATTCAGGGAGATAAGCCGTTCAGATCTATGTCAGTTATGGTCAGTCATAATAAACATCTGTAATGTTGTAATGACGGGAGTGAACTTTGACCTATCAAATGGAGCTACGCTTTTTGAGAGACAGTTTAGACCCATGCGAAGACCCTTTTAAGGAAGGTCAGTCAGTTCATTTGGCGGACATTTTGCATCAGCTCTGGGTTGCTTGTCTGCAACAAAATATGGGATTCAGTGTTATATAAATGTTGTTTCTGTTGTTGAAATAGTGCATCTGCTTCTGTGGCATCTGCAGTGATGCGATGACTTTACCAGTATGTGATTGGCTCTTTTATTTAGAGGGGTGGGGCTTATTCTGCCATTTTGAACACTGCACTTTCTCCCATTCTTACTAATAGGAATAAACTCTCTTGGTGTATTGTATATAAAGACCTAAAGACCTGTAACCATTGCAATAATTATAATAGTGCCCACACTAATGTACAATAATATTCTGTTTTTAACATCTGCAACTTTGAAATTTCTATGCTTTTTAATTCAGGTGAATACCTGGTAGGGCTGCACAATATATCGTTTCATCATCAGTATCGCAATGTGCGAATCTGCAATAGTCACATCGCAGGATCTGCAATGTCAAGTTGGGATTATAATTAGTGCTGTCAAATGATTAATCACGATTAATTACATCCAAGATAAAAGTTTGTATTTACAAAATAAGTACGTATGTACTGTGTTTATTTATTTATATATGTATACATACAAAAACACACTATACATGAAATACAAAAAATACAAAAGAAATATATTTACGTATATATTTATATTTGTATATATAAATATTCATTCATTCATTTTTTTTTTTTTGGCTTAGTCCCTTTAATAATCTGGGGTCGCCACAGCGGAATGAACCGCCAACTTATCCAGCATATGTTTTACACAGCGGATGCCCTTCCAGCTGCAACCCAGTACTGGAAAACATCCATACACTCTCATTCACTACGGACAATTTAGCTTACCCAATTCATCTATACCACATGTCTTTGGACTTGTGGGGGAAACCGGAGCACCTGGAGGACACCCACGCCAACACAGGGAGAATATGCAAACTCCACACAGAAATGCCAACTGACCCAGCCAGGGCTCGAACCAGCGACCTTCTTGCTGTTAGGCGATCATGCTACCCACTGAGCCACTGTGACTCCACAGCCATATCACCCTGCAGCCCAAGACCGGTTACTCACTGAAGCTAAGCAGGGCTGAGCCTGGTCAGTACCTGGATGGGAGACCACATGGGAAAACCAGGTAGCTGTTGAAAGTGGTGTTAGTGAGGCCAGCAGGGGGCGCTCAACCTGCGGTCTGTGTGAGTCCTAATGCCCCGTTAAAGTGAAGAAGACACTATACTGTCAGTGAGCGCCGTCTTTCGGATGAGACGTTAAACCGAGGTCCTGACTCTGTGGTCATTAAAAATCCCATAGCACTTCTCGTTAAGAGTAGGGGTGTAACCCCGGTGTCCTGGCCAAATACCCTCCATCAGCCCTTACCCATCATGGCCTCTCAATCATCCCCATCCACCGAATTGGCTCTATCACTGTCTCTCCACTCCACCAATAGCTGGTGTATGGTGAGCGCACTGGCGCCGTTGTCCTGTGGCTGCCGGCGCATCATCCAAGTGGATGCTGCACACTGGTGGTGGTGTGGAGAGACCCCCCTCATGATTGTGAAGCACTTTGGGTGTATGGCCATACACGATAAATGCGCTATATAAATACACATTACATTACATATATAAATATAAACAAATATTTTATACAATATAGTCATGCATACATTTATATAAACAAAAATATACACAGTACGGACAAATATATTTTGTAAATATGAACTTTTATCTGTGACATTATATTCATATCGCAATATATATCGCAGACAAGCAAAATATTGCAATGTCATTTTTTGGGGGAATTTCTTTTTCAAATGATTCCAACAGTAAATTTCTTTGTGCTGTTGTTGCTATAGTTGCTATAGCTGTGAACACTGGTATTTTTGTAATCATGTCTACTGTTATTGTTATCATTATGGTTATCATGCTGATGTGCCTTTATTTAAAGTGTAAGGTCAATTTCTACTTACTTTTAATTCAGTTTTTAGCTAATTTAACTTAAGATGCTTCATCTGAACTTCAAAATGTATGACCTTTTTGACATGTTGGACATGTTATTCTAATGTAAGCATGAGACACTTCAATTACAAACTAACTTTCATGGCATCATCAGTGTTCTGTCATTTACCATCATCATGTCATTGCAAACATCTATGACTATACTTTATTCTTCCATGCAATGGCTCCAGTGCTGTTGTGGTTTCCAACGTTCTTCAAAATGCCTTTTTTGTGTTACTTAGAAACAAAAATGTCGTTATGGTTTAGAATGAAGTTGAACAAATGATGGCATTTGATGAGTTTTAATTTTTGGATGAACTCTTCATTTTAAAACCGGTGCAGAATTATGACAAAACAGTGTCAAAGGTAAAAAAAAAGAAGAGCAGAATATTTAAAAATAAGGAGTTAAAAGTATATAGGACAGCAGACAAAAAAAGTTTTTTCAAGCACCAAACAATAATGCTTTTTTATGACCTCCATGAATAAAACAACGTATGTCACTGCTAAACTGCATGCTCATGTTAATAGAGAGAAAGCAAAGACTGAAACCTGCTCAATATTTGATCAGCTCAGAGATCTGAGAGGGTTTCTATTCAACAGGTATTAAATATGAACATTTGATTGGACTTTCTCAGACCTACTCCCACGCAAGCTGATTTTAAAGACCAGCGGAACAGTAAATTGGATGAGGGTAGCTTGATAATGCCCAGGGCAAGAAAAGTTGCTTTTTTAGCTGTGTTGTTTATGAGTAGCGGCCTCTGCATAGATATGGTGGGAGAGAGACACGACTGCTGGCTTGGGAAAGTTTTTCAGGAAATGTAGAGCATTCTTATGTCTGTCTGTTCTGCGCTTAAACCATGAGATAAAGAGGGGTTATGAGGGCCATGTTTATCAGGACTTTGACCTAATTGCTTTTCTGTTCATGTTGTAAAAACATGCCTTGAAATATACATTTAATTACATTGAATGTATGGGTATTTATAATTTCAGATTTAAGGCCCTGATATAGAACTGATGTGACATAATTTATAACAAAAACAAGTGAAGATTAAGTTTGTTTGAAGTTAATTTCACAAGAAAATTTTTAAACAGCTTGCCAAAGTCAAATTTACAGGTTTGCTGCAGATGTTAAATATAATTGATAGTTTTAATAACATATTATTAAGTGCTTTGCCTACTGTAACTCAAGTATAGCAGAAAAAATAGAAATCCAACCCACAATAGGAAAATATTTTTGGCATTTAGTAATTTCAGCTTATTGTTTATGTAGACATAACTAGATTTGTTTATAAATTGTACGTACAAGGCCTGTCCTGAAAGTCGAATCAATGCATATTTTTTTGTTATCTTTACGTTTTTTTAGTAAACTAAACTTAATTTATGTTTATTCAGTATCTTAGCACCTTTCATCACCATAGAAACCACACAGAAACACCATATATTGCAGAGGAACACCCTAACAAGCATCATAAGTACCTTAGCAACCACATGGCAACATCTTAGAAACCACTTCAGAGTACCATAGCAATCACCCAAAATACCATAGCACCTGCATAAAAGTACACAGCCAACCCAAGTATTTTATCAACCAAAAACAAACACCCTAGATATCACAGAGAAGACCTCAGAAATTGTGACAACACCTTAGAAACCACCCTGACGACCCTAGCAACCAAATAATCATTGATCATACGCGACAACAATTCTAACTCTAAAAGCCTAGTTAGATGAATGTTATGAAAGCAGTGTTAGTTTAGGCTGAGCTGATGTGTGTCAGTCAGTCCTTCATCAGCCAGACTCAACAGATCAATGGCTTGTGGCCCTGATGGATGAGCACCGCTTGATTAGGTATGAACCGTGACTAATAAAGCAGGTCATTTGATGTCACTTCCTTTCACCCGTCAGACTGGCAGCTCAGCCTATGGACTATAGAAAACACAAGACATGTCACTCGTATAGTTGTGAATGGGGAAAAGTGTAACAGTCAATATGGCGAATGAAGCCCCACCTTAGTACAGGATCCAATCATCGATCGCTATAGACTGACGATTCTCCGGGGAAGTGGCTAAGACCAGACGTGAGTTTTTGCAGATTTTGTTTGATTTGAACATTTATAAATGAAAGTAAAGAGACAGTTGTTGTTTAATTTTATTGGTGACTCCTAATATGAAATTTAATCGTAAGCTTGACGAGCAATTTTGCAGAATTTTCCCATGTTTCCCCATTCAAACAGAATGCCCAAGCATACTGCCAGAGAGACATTTCAAAGATGGCCATTGAGTGAAATGACTTGCCTTAAAGGGACTTTAGCTCAGCTTCTTCAAATCATTGGAATTTCAAGATTAAAATAAAATGTCTTGCTAATTCAGCAGAAATGGTGCACTGGATTTACTAGTACCTGTTTTTCTGTAAATTACCGGTACATTATTTTTAACTGTACAATTTGTAAATATTACTTACATTCTTAGTGTAAATTTTACAGAAATTTCCCAGCAAACATAGCTGCTAGTTGTGCAAGAATTACTGTATTACTGATTACTATTAAATAGATTAATTTTCAGTTAATGTGTTAGTTCACCCAAAAATTAAAACACTGTAAAAAATGCTGGGTTGTTGTAACCCAAAATTGGATCAAATATGGACAAACCCAACCATTGAGTAATTTATTTTTTCAATTAAATTTAAATGACACTTTTACCCAATTGTTAGGTTTGTCCATACGTTGGGTTACAACAACCCAGCATTTTTAGAGTGAACAATGTAAAAATAACTTATGATCAATAACCGTCTTTAAACTCTTTATCTCACTTTTTTTGGTGCCAGTACCTTTTTTTTAATCTCTCGTTCCCTCTTGTCTCTGGTTGTTCATTACTTTATAAACTTTACTTTCTGAAAAGAGGATATACACAGTAGTCTCAGCTCTTCCTCGTCTTTTCTTCACTCTGTGAAATGACACCAGGTCTCAGCTGACAGCAGGTGTTTTTGTAGATAAGAGCGAGACTGTTTGTCTGGTTGCTGTTTGAATCTCTGAGCACCCAAAAATCCTTCCCTTTATCACCCTGGAAAGGTTTAGCTTTTCCTTACATGTTGGTTTTTTTATGTTGTGGGTATAAATTATTAAAGAGAAACTGTGTCAAAAAATTGGAATACTTTAACAAACCTCGATGAAATGTTGTTTATTTGTTATAGTCATTCCTCACTCTATCCTTTGAGGGGTTATATGGTCAGGATTTAATGAACTTGATACACAGATTTCAAGAGCAATTAGGATACATTTATGATTTGCTGAAAAGGATATTTCATGCTTAATACAAATTCAGCTCAATTAATACCATGTATTTATGACTATGTGGATTAAAGGAAAAGTAACAGTGAAAAAATTTGAATGAAATGGGCAATATTTTGGATAATTTAAATGTTGAAATGTGCAGTTGGAAGGGCATCCTCTGCATAAAACAAATGCCAGAGTAATTGGTGGTTCATTCCTCTGTGGTGACCTCTGATAAATCAGGGACTAAGGCTAAAAGCTGAAGGAAAGTGAGTGAGTAAATGTTGAAATGAGAAACTTTCTGCATAACAAATTATCATTTACAGTTAAGGAATTTTACTATGATTTACCATTAAGGAAGTTTCATATTAACGCGTACTGTTGATGTCTTATTGCTAATGCATTTACTCTCCCTCATGTGGTTTTAAACCTTTATGTGTTTTTTTACTTCTGTTGAACCAATGCTATCTCAATTTGTAACTTTTTGATTTAGTGGCTAATTCATATGAATTCGTACAATTTAGTACTATTTGCTTACCCCTTAATGATGTATGGGTTTAGGGGTGGGGTTTGGTGCCATGCCTCCTTTTAAAAATCGTACATTTTCGTACGACTGAACTACAAATTTGTACAAATTAGCCACTAAACTGACAAAACCTAAAATAGTTACGTTTCCTCTTGAGATCAGTTTCTTACTTCTGTTGAACACAAAAGAAGATATTTTGAAGAATGTTAAAGTAGGAAAAAGAATACTATGGAATTCAATGGATCCCAGCAACCAGCATTCTTCAAAACAGTTTGTGTGTGTTTGTGTGCTCAACAGAAAAAAGAAACTCATTCATTCATTAATTCATTTTCTTTTCGGCTTAGTCCCTTTAATAATCTGGGGTCGCCACAGCAGAATAAACCGCCAACTTATCCAGCATATGTTTTACGCAGCGGATGCCCTTCCAGCCACAACCCATCACTGGGAAACAGAAAGAAACTCTTTAAAAGAAAATTTTATTTTTAGGTGAACTATCCCTTTAAGTATTTTAATGTTTGTGGACTGGCCTCATTTGTCTTCTTTACTTGCTGTAACACTTTTTGTTTCTGTAGTAATATTTAAGTGACCTTTTGTCATAATCGATTTTTATGTCAAACCTGTAATCTTTGCATACTGAAATTCGATTCAATTTAATCCAGTGGAGTAAAACTATAAATGAACTGACAGTAAATGTAATTAGTGCATCACGGTGGCGCAGTGGGTAGCACGATCGCCTCACAACAAGAAGTTCGCTGGTTCGAGCCTAAATTGTCCGTAGTGTATGTGTGTGAATGAGTGTGTGTGGATGTTTCCCAGTGGTGGGTTGCAGCTGGAAGGGCATCCGCTGCGTAAAACATATGCTGGATAAGTTGGCGGTTCATTCCGCTGTGGCGACCCCAGATTAATAAAGGGACTAAGCCGAAAAGAAAATGAATGAATAAATGTAATAAAAGGAAAATATATATTATAGATACAATTGCAAACTTACTTCCAACTTTCTGGCCTGGCCTCTCTGGATATTCATTACTTGTGAGATTCACTTGTACTTCAAATTAAATGAAAGAAATAAATACACATTTAGAAAGTAGCTCTAAAAATAATGAACGGAATGCAATGCAGAAACCAAATTGACTTCAAGGCAAGTTTATTTATATAGCACATTTCATACACAATGGTAGTTCAAAGTGCTTTACATAAACAGAAATAAAAGAAACAAGTATAATAAAATAAAAACAACAAAGAATAAAAATGATTAAAATAAAATTAGAATGAAAAAGAAAAGAAAGACATAATAGTGCTATATGTCGGACGTAGCACAGTGCTCATTCAATAAAGTCACAGCTAAACAGATGTGTTTTAAGTCTTGATTTGAATGTACCTAATGTTGGAACACATCTGATCATTTCTTCAGAGTTGTTATTTCACTCTTCATGCCTCTATAGACTCTTTATTTTATGGCTCAGTTTCTATTT
Organism: Danio jaintianensis; assembly: GCA_903798115.1. Classification (NCBI taxonomy): domain Eukaryota; kingdom Metazoa; phylum Chordata; class Actinopteri; order Cypriniformes; family Danionidae; genus Danio; species Danio jaintianensis. The sequence continues at coordinate 8,960,157 of CAIGQV010019951.1, read as the reverse complement.
TTCTCTAGATGTACAAATACTGTGGATTTGAGCTAAACATGTATGCAAGGTCGACTATTCCTCTCTTGGTTCTTGTCGAGCACAGATGTGTTTTCAACAGCTGCGTGAGGCAGTGTGAACCTGAAGACTGAGCCAAAAACAGCCCTATTAACTCATGGACCGACTTTGAAACCTCAAATAAAATCCACAACACTGAGAGCCAGCCGAAAGAAATTAGAAATGAGAAAGAAGAAGGTCTAGACCGGGAAAAACTTTCACATCTAGAGATACAGTATTGAGGACACAAAAACAACAGCATCATCAAAAGCTCTTCTATCTCTCACTTCTGTCTTCATTCACACAGCAGAGGATTCATACAGATAGTAAATCCCTGCTCTAATTAAAAATGCAAAATCTAGCCCACTTTCGGCTCTCACTAATGCCCGTAAAACTGCCGCCGCAACTTTCAGATGTCACTGCCTGTTTCTCAGTAATGTAAATCTCTCTCACACGCATACACACACTTGCACACTCCTGAGCCTGAGGTGTGGGTGAACATTTTCAGACATAAAAAAAAATACAAATGACTTTCAAGTTTGCAGGCAGTGATTCATACGCAGAGATTCATACACTGGCACATACTCAGAGATGTTGCCGTTTACGGTTCCGTAGCCTGAAATTTCACTAAACTGCTTTCATATCATATCTTTTTCTGCTGGAGTCCAAACATTTCGGCATTTCTTTGATCTTACTGTTACACATTTTTCAAATGCACATGATGGCTTAGTTGCTAAAAGTAGAACAGACATGTGAAAAAAGACCCATATGAATCTAGTATTATTCTCTTAAAATAGAGATCTGATGCGATATATTTATTATTATTATGCATGTTCAAGCCAAATCACACTGGAAGAAACATTCAAGCTAAACATTTAACAAATAGAAAAATTTAATAATTTTATCTTCCCCTTTTCATCATCATCTAATAATAATAATAATAATAATAATAATAATAACTATTATTATAATGTTTTATTATAATTATAATAATATCCAGTGATTATTTTTTCATGATTATATTATATTATATTATATTATATTATATTATATTATATTATATTATATTATATTATATTATATT
>CAIGQV010019951.1:8937023-8959027 GCA_903798115.1 Danio jaintianensis | reverse complement strand
TTATATTATATTATATTATATTATATTATATTATATTATATTATATTTTATTATATTATATTATATTAAAAACACAGCTTTAAGTAACATTGGTGCCACAATGTATTTACAATAGTAATAAAAGTAAATTATGCATAATTACAAGCGGCTAACCATAAAACAATCTCCAATCATATCTGTAGTATGTCTGTTAATGTCAAATATGTAATAAATATAGTAAATATTATCATAAAATTATATAAAAATATATAATTATCTCTCATGCCAGTAAATTATTTCAAGAAAAATATATTTGTAAATAATATTACTTTATCTATCTTTACCTAATCTATTATTATTATTATTATTATTATTATTATTATTATTATTATTATTATTATTGTATTACTTAAATTAAATGACGTTTTTGTCATAAAAAATTATTTTGCTTCATCTGTTTCATAGTTTAACTTAACTTTTTTTGCTATCATTTATTATTATTGTTGGTGTTATTATTATTGCACTGCTGTGCTAATCATATTTTGTTTTTTCATTCCTCTCTTGTGCTCTCGCTCTCTCTCTAATGGGGATGTCATGCTGTTCAGCTCAAGCTGTCTTCAAAAAGAAAGCGTAATGTCTCAAAGGCAGTGTCTCCAAACTGGGTCGTTTCAGTAGGCATGAGATCTTACAGACGGAGGAAAGCTGTGCATGAGGCTGAGAACAATGTGCACACAGAGGGCCTGTTTCATGCTCATACACTTTGGATTTGTCTTCGGAGCTGCAGGTGGGCTGATCTTACAATGCAGTCAAACAAGAGATTCTGTTTCAGTTCGGAATCAATTGTATATAATTTTCTACTAAGCATTGTTTTACCTAGAACCATGATAGGCAGCCATAGAGGAGTAATCATTAGTATGTCATATAAAAGTACATGATGTAAGTTCATAAGCAGCATGAGGGTTTGTCTTTTTGACAGGTTGGAAAAGATCTATTTGCATCTTGACATACTTTTTGACAACGCATGTGAGTGTATCAATGTGAAATCTGTCAGTGTAGGATTGTTTTAAAGAGATAGTTTGCCAAAAATTGAAAATTGGCACCATTTACTTACCCTGCAACTCTTTCAAACATGTTTGAGTTTTCTTCCTCTGTTAAACCAAAAAGAAGAGACTTTGAAGAATGCTCAAAACTTGTAGCCGCTGATTTCCATAACATATTTTTCTTGTATTGTTTATGTTAATGAGTACCAGTTGCTAATTTAAAGTCAGCATTAACTGGAAGTTGCTGAGACTTTTATTTCAGCATGTTGATGTACTTCCAACTGAAACCGAATATTGACTTTCTCTTTGCGCATCATTCTCTTGTAGCAAACTAACGGTAAGAGGGGCGTAGATAAGAATATTGTGACTAATGCTGTCAAACTGACATCAACAGAGAAGATATTCCAAACGCAGAAGCAAATGATCAGACTTTGATTGAAGACTACCAAAACAAAAATTAGAACCATTTTCAGTCTATTAACTTGTACAGAATAATAATCTAAAGAATAACAATGTGCGCAAGCAAAATAATCATTGTAAGTATTGGTTTCACATGTCCTTAAAATATTTTTTGTTAATGTTTGTTTCTTTGTAACCACTTGAGTGTGAGTAAATGGCCCTTTGAGCTCAGGAAAGTGTGTCTAGTCTATATGTGGTTTTAAAGGTTTTGACCTCGCTGCAGGTCCCCTGATAATTCTCCTGTCTTGGTTTTGAGAAATTCACATGAAGTGCTCATGAAAAATGTACTGCTCCATAACATAGCAAGATTTAACACTATGAAGCAGAAAATCTGAACACGAAAATAGGGCTACACATCAACCTTTGCACGCACTCCTTAAAAGAAGCACTCAAGCAAAAAATATTTTATAAAAAATCAGGGTGAATCTCAGGTAGACCTGTAAATTGAATAATTGAAACAGGCAATATTTAGTAATTAATCCAGTTTCACAGAGTATTTGCTTTTTAACACTGGAGCTACTAGAATTCTGTAACTACTAGAATGGCCATTTTGGGGTTCATATAAAACTGTACTAAAAAAGATTACATATTATTTACTTTCGAAGATATATTGAGATTTTACAATTATAGAGAAAAAATGTGTGTTGTAATATTTTATGAAGTCATTATACTAAAAGAAAATAGTGTACATGAATGTGCATACCTCACTTTGCCCATCAAGTCAATAGTATCTGAATGCAGACTTGGATTTGCAAGCTGAGATTGCGTATCTCGGACTTGCAATGTCAGACACAATGGACTCAGTGGAGCTACTGACGTCACTGTGAGGGGTAGGGTTAGGGGCGGGGTTAGGTGTGTGCAATAAAAAGCATTGCGTGCAGCTCACCTTGCAACTGCACCAAGTCTGCATCCAGACCCCTCTCCAGCAATTGAGAGAGCTATGTTTCACCTTGGTGAAAATGTCTGAAGGAAAGTAAATTTATGTTTTTGTTAGCAGAAAGTTGCTTGGCAACAGAGGCACACATATTCAAACTCACTGGAATAAGTAGAGGACACTGACATTCATGCAGGCAATTTGACAGTTATGGCCATTCAAGGTACTTCAACACTCAGAGCCCTTTTATGTTTTGTAATTTTAATAAAATAACAAGGTAAGAATGAATGATACACACATTTAGGAAAAGTCAGGGTGCTATAGTTATATGGGTTTTATTTTAACAAATTTATTATAATACAAATGTAAAAATGACTACCTCTGTATAGGTCTAGGTTTAAGAGACTAGTGTGAGTAGCTGAGCTTTTTGCAGTGCATTGTGGGATTCCTGGGCAGCTCACTAATGCTGGGTTCAGACTACACAATATCAGCCAAGTTTTGGGATAATCCGTTTAATGCACAATACAATGGGAAAGAATTAATCTTTTATCTTGTATAGTTTGAAAACGCCATATTTTGGACTTCACAATGTGCTCACAGAAAGACTAGCATGTTTAATTTTTTCCTTAACGAACAGGATCGTCACATTTGAGATGTTGCTAACACATCGGAATGAACATTGACAGTGGTATTGGTGCTGATAATTGAAATTATAAAGTAGAGTGCCCACGTTTTTTTTACAGACAATATTTAATCTGAACCCACCATAGGTTTAAAAATGGTTATGTGACAGCCTACTACATAATGTTTATTAAATCCACATTTGGGGGTTTATTGAATTATATTCTTAGTGCAAAGACATTCATAGTGGGGGAGATTATAGGTAAGCAGCCTCCTGTTTGTAGTGTCAGTCAGACTAGCTTTGCTTGTCCTGTGGTTCTCAGCCTTTCTATTCTACCTGAACGAGACCTAATCCTGTGACCTCCTGTCACAGAGCCCTGGGGAACCTCGTCACGGTGCTGAGAGAGTCATAAACACAGTGCTAGGAAAGAGTGGAGGAAAAGTACTTAGAGAGCTACAAAGCTTCTAAGATCAAGTGTTCACATGGATTAATGCCAATCTTTTGTGCAACTTTCATGCAGCTCCTAGGATTACTGGATAGATGTTTAGCAATATTTAAATTTAAATATTCAAATGAAGTCAGACTTTTTACAAGCCAAGTTAAACATGTCATGCATGAGATGCTGCAACTGTAAAAAGGGGACATTCACACAGAATATATATTTATATTCTTGTTGCTGTTTTATCGTTTTTCTTTGTTAGTATAGACCAACATGTTATAAACTTTGTTTCTGGAAGCGCACACTCTTTTTATCATACAGTAGTGGTCGAAAAGTGCGTCAGAGGTCATGGGCAAAGGGAGGAAGGCTCTGAAATAATATAAGGGGTTTGTTGTGATTGAGTCACCGTCTGTCAGCTGTGTTAATACCTCACTGTGTGGGGGGGGGGGGTTAAGGTCTACATTTATCTGTCGTCAGCTTTACTCCCACTGACGTATGATCACACAGCATGTTGAGTCTGCAGTTTGTGTCTTAAGGTCAGCTGTAGCTCCACAGAGAGGTTTTTCATCACTCTTTCAGTGGAGGAGGCTCACAGCATTCTTTGTTTGGGTTTTTGTAATTCAGTTCTTGAGTACGGTCTGATCCTGGAGCTCTTGTAGATAGTGTATCTGCTTAATATAGCAGTAGGCTTAAGGTTTTCTTGCATTAGATCACCAAATATCATCCCATTGTGATGGATTCCTAATTCCTAAAAATATAAAAGACCGCTGTGCACAAAAGACACATTTATGTAAAAATGGAATTGTACATACATTTAAGGTTTAGTAAAAGGGAAAGTAAAGGGAAAGAAAAGGATTTAAATCGGAAGAAAACTCATCAAACTATGTCTGTCAGTAAAATAAAGAAATTGTTATTAATTGCAGTCTTTAGAGATGGTAATGTCAGATTACTTTTTCATTTTAAAGTTGTATACAGGGGTTGGACAATGAACCTTAAATGCCAGGTTTTAGGCCACAATAATTCGTTTGTATGGTGAAGGGCCTCCTTTTGTGGCCAATACAGCATCAATTCCTCTTGGGAATGACAGATACAAGTCCTGCACAGTGGCCAGAGGGATTTTGAGCCATTCTTCTTGCATAATTCTTACATAGTTCTAGTAAAGTCCAGATTTCAGAGTTGAAGTTCAGTTTAGTTTAGTTCAGTGTGGTTTAAACCTCACTGCTGAAAGTTCAAACACTGCAGAGCAAATCCACCGAAGCACAGCTCCACAAGTCCCGATCCGAGCAAGCCAGTGGCGACAGTGGCGAGGAAAAAAAACTTCACCAATTGACGAAGTGAAGGAAAAAAAAAACCTTGAGAGAAACTAGGCTCTGTTAGGCACAACCATTTTTCATCTGGCTAAACTTCCTGTTCAGAGCTGCAGTCTAGGCGCTGGAGGCTGAAGAAGTTGGACGTCCATCGTGGAGAAACTGCAGGTGTGAGTAGGGCACTGGCAGGCGGTCAGGTTGGCCCACAGGATCAATGTGGGGACTCGTTTATCACAGTGGTCATTCAGGAATCAGTCTCATGCACTCCATTTCTCCATGACGACCACAGCATCAGCTCGGGATACGACCTGGTCCAGGATTATGGATACCTTGGGATCATCTCTTCACAGGTCTTGGATCGTGTGATCTATGTGATGCTGGTGGAGGAAAGCTTTACCCGACTCGCTCTTTCAAAACACCCCAAAGATCTGGTGACTGTGCAGGCCATGGGAGATGTTCAACTTCACTTTCATGTTCATCAAATCACTCTGTCACCACTCTTGCTGTGTGTATTGGTGTATTATCATCCTGATACACGGCACCGCCTTCAGGATACAATGTTTTAACCATTGGATGCAAATTGTCCTCCAGAATGGTTCAGTAGTTCTTGCCAATGGTCCATATAGCACAAGTACTGGGCCTAGGGAATGCCATGATACTGCAATCCAATATTGCAGTCCATCCCCCATGCTTCACTCTGGGCCTGCAACAGTCATGGTGGTCCGCTTCTTTGGGGTTTCTCCACACCATAACTCTCCTGGATGTGGAAAAGGTAGTGAAGGTGGACTCATTATCAGGAAGATTTATTCTCTTTTTAAAGTAATATGTTTAAAGTTGTCTACTTAAAAAACTAGAGCCCTTTGGTTTTTCTCAGCTAATCATAGAAAATGTGCACTAGTTACATGAAGGTTAAAAATGTAATATAAACAAATCAAAATAACCTGACTCATATCTACTCAGTAATTATGCCAGGCTACAATAAATAAGTGTTTTGATAACAGCAGTTGAACGTGCACAAAAAAGAAAGCACAAGAGAAACAGCAGCACACATTAGCAGTGTAACCGGAGGCAGGAACAGAACAGAGGTGTGGAATTTCACCAGGGCGAACCACTCGTTGTTGTTGTCTAATGCGTCCTTGCCTGTCGCATTACTCATCCCTTGCATGTAGTGCTAGATAACATCACACAGCTTCTTTTCATCTCTTGTTTTTATGCATCTTCATTTTTATTACCTGCCCCAGGCACCTGCGGCCCACCCTGCGCACAATCTGCCTGGTCTCCTCCAGCATGACCTGACCTGTCCTGTGACTCACCTGAAGCCCTTCAGAGCTGTGACGCAGATCCCGCCACTGAAGGTGATTTCATTTCTGGATCTGATTACATCAGACCTCCACTCGCTCCACACCCCTGCCTTCTGTCCTGCTGTGGGTGCTGTAACTCTGGGGTCCTGATAATGAAACTTCCTTTCCGATTCCTCTGCCGTTTCACACCAGTGTCTCATGCTGTGAGTTTATCTGAGCCACTGCCACCTAGTGCATGCAATAATGGTGCAATAACTGTAGTCATGCAATGGTGTTATTGTACAGTGTCCCATTATGCTTTTTTTGCCTTTCATGTAGTATGTAATCTAGATCTTTGTCAATGGAAAAGGTCTACAGAGTTTCAGAGATCAAAGTAAATTCTCCCAAAAGAAAGAATTGATTCTGAACTGAAAATTAATGCATCTTTATTTCCTGCACAGAACTACAATGGCTTTTAAAAATCCATCCATAATTTATGGTGTTAGTTTAAGCTAAAAAAAAAAACAGGGTGGGATGGGCGCAGTCAGATGCTGTTTCCACAAATGCATTATCATTTAAAAAAAAAAGGTTTGTTATGGTTACTCCTGGCATTTACTCTTCTCCGACATCTTTGACCCTAAGATGATGCCTAAGAAAATAGCTGACTTTGCTCAAGCACATGCACTTCTCCAGCATCTGACCAATTTAAGCACGGCAGGCACTCATAAAGCAGCATTTAGAGAGAAAAGACAATGAATGAACAATTTCAGACACCGCAAGAAAAGAGCTGGTGCTGCAATGTATATTTTATTAAAAATTAAAGCATTTATTTATTTGGTTACATATAGGAGCATCAAAGGACCAAAACAGAATTGGCAACCTTTAAGGGTCCAGTGAAATTAAAATTACATTTTTTAGATGTTAGTATCAGTATGTTAGTCTTCAAGGATATCTATAAGCTAGTGTGGTACAAAACAATGACAAAATTTGCATTTAGAAGATTTAAAAAACTGATATAAACCTGTAAAGCTTGTAGTTTGTCACTTCTGCCTAAACGGATCAACTTTTTTTCACGTCACCTTATACTTCAGTTTCTCATCAAATCATGACCAATCAAATGCTCTCTAGTATCTGACATGCCCCGCCTCCTTCAAGACGCTTCTCATTTTTTGCGCTTGATCTTAACCACTCTCACTGGCAGAGCTGTGATAAAACGAAACGCTATTGACTATTTGTTTTTAATGGGACGAGCTACTATATGTGCCATCCTCTCTTCGTGTTTAAGTTGAGATTACTTTAAACATCGAATAAAAAAATGTACATTTCAAAGCACTTCACGGAACCTTTAAAATAGCATAATACTTTCACTTTAATTTAACCCCCTTTTGTGTGCCCTGAATCCCTTTGGTTCACTATATATGAAACCATGTAATATTGGTTGTATATGGTTTATAATTTGCGTGTATGTCTGAATATGGAAAAGTGTGAGCCAAAGTTTACCACACATACTGTCAAAACATAAAGGATTAGCTACTAGCGGCTCTTCTCTGTCTCCTGCTGGTTTTGATGTAGTTTGTGGCCGATCACAGCTGCATATCTGTCATGCCACTCGCTGTCCCGTTCAGACAGACATGTTTTGGAGGAGAGATTGTGGCTCTTCAGGGAATGTAAATTACATGGTGAAAGTTCCCTCACATAAAGTAATGGTATACATAAAGTATAAAGCCGCCTCGTTTGGCGAGACTGAGATGTTTGTGTGCCTTGGATTTGTTTGTCAATCTTTCTGTTGCTCACAGTGAAAGAAGAAATACTATCGGCTCACAAGTACACACACTTCACAGAGTACACACGCACATTACGGCTTATGAAAAATTGAAGGTGCATTGGGGTGAACTAGAGTCTTGTGAATATTTCATTGAAAGTTGCCTCTTTCATTCTCAGCGTCATTATCCTTTGGCAAATAACTGGGACAGGAAGCCACTCGCTGCCATTTCCTGTCTGATAACCGATACCAGTGGGATGGGCAGGAGAGATGGCACACAAGTATAGATTTCAAAAGTGGAAAGAGGATGATATTTGGGCATGAAGGCTGAATTATTTTAGACAGCAATTTTTCTTGTTTGCATCCAAGTGTGTTAAATGGTATGAAATAAAATTAAAAACTGAAAGCTGTGTATATATAATGATTTGATACCGTCTCTAATGATTCATATTTATTGTTGACAGCACAAATGTCTTTTTTTTATATTCTGCTTGAAAGAAGGCTTGGATGATTTTAAATATACATATCTGTTTAGTCTCTTTTCTGCTCATCAAGCTGCATTTATTTGATTGAAAAAACAATAACAGCAACAGTAAGTTCAGTAATATTGTGAAATATTACAATTTTGAAAAGAAAAATCACAATATGGTCACTTTATTTTAAGGTACAATTTTCACTAATTATAAACCATTAAAGGGGACCTATTATGCCCCTTTTTGCAAGATGTAAAATAAGTCTCTGATGTCCCTAGAGTGTGTATGTGAAGTTTCAGCTCAAAATACCCCCCACAAATAATGTTTTATAACTGTTTGAAACAGCCCCTTTTAGGCTTTGATCCTAATTGTGCCATTTTGGTGACTGTCATTTTAAATTTAAATGAGATTGTGCTCTTTTCAAAAGAGGGTGGAGCTACAAATGCCCAGGTTTCAGCATACTGCAGATTCAAAAACAAGACTAACACGTGCTATGCAAATGAGAGAGAGATGGTCACTATTGGGCGCTGCTTTCCCCCTCTGATGACATGTACAAAGGGAGAATGTCAATCAAAGTCTTTCTGCAGAAAATGAATACATTTTTACCATTAGAAGCTGGTTATATTCACAGACTGTTGACACACACCTTAAAAAAGGGTTATTTTTGCATAATAGGTCCCCTTTAAAAAAGAATTTTGCATCAATAAATTTATAGTTTGCTGATAATAAGCCACTAGTTAATAGTGAGAATTGGTCCTTAAACTGAGGTGTTGCCAATATTTTCATTCATTCATTTTCTTTTCGGCTTAGTCCTTTTATTAATCTGGGGTCGCCACAGCGGAATGAACCGCCAACTTATCCAGCATATGTTTTACGCAGCGGATGCCCTTCGAGCTGCAACCCATCACTGGGAAACACCCATACACTCTCATTCACACACATACACTATGGACAATTTAGCTTACCCAATTCACCTATAGTGCATGTCTTTGGACTTGTGGGGGAAACCGGAGCATCCGGAGGAAACCAACGGTGAGAACATGCAAACTCCACACAGAAATGCAAACTGACCCAGCTGAGTCTCGAACCAGCAACTTTCTTGCTGTGAGGCGACAGCGCTACCTGCCAATATTTGATTAAAGTTAAAAACATTTGTGCTGCCTCATGTATTTTTGTAAAGCATTATTTTTATCAGGACATTTTCGTTTAGTTTTCCTTCATGGAAACATTTGTTAAATATTGTTTTGCAACCCTTTCATATTTGAGAGAAATATCCTGTGCTTTTTCTCTGTGTTTATATGTTGTGTCAGTTTACAAGTGTCGCTGTGGTGAAGGCCCGTCCTGACCATCAGTCCTGCCAGCTTCCAAAATGGCATCATTCAGCACAGATTTATGAGGTGAAGCTGATTTGATTGCGATATACAGGCCTGCTTTCCCAGCGGTCACTTGGACAGTGTGTGAGTTTCCCATTACGGCAGCTGTAAAGATACACAACAGCTGCATGTGTGTGTTTGTTGCAGATGAATTTAGTCTTAAAGGGATAGTTCAGCCAAAAATAAAATTGACTCACTCCTGTGTTTTTTCAAACCTTTGTGTTTCTTTCTTCTGTTGAAAAGAAGATATTTTGAAGAAAGATGATGGTAAAAACAAATACTATGAAAGTCAATGATTACAGGTTTCTAGCTTTCTTCAAAATATCTCATTTTCTGTTCAACAAAAGAAAGAAAGAAAGTCTAATATGCTTTAAACAAGTGAAGGGTGTGTAAATGATGACAGAATTGTAATTTTTGGTTGAACTATTCCTGTAAGACAAAACACTGCTGTCGTTTTTGGCCATTTGGCTTTTTTCCTCATTGGAGCACTTTACTAATATGTGTCTGTAGACATGTTTTACACTACATTACACTGCATATTTTTAAAGACTGTTTTCTTATTTTTTTCTTATACTGAGTCATAAATCTCCACTTTAGCAGCACTTTAATACACCAAGCTGCACAGTTTTATTCATATCTATATACTGAACAGAGTGAAATATGTTCATATATAATTTGCTTGGATATATAAAGCGTTTTATTCTTTAAAAACTGTGGATTTTTTTTTGTTGCTATTCACAGCATTTTGACATGGTAAAAGTTAAATATGACTAAAACTAAGCAAGATATTGTGAACCTGACTTAATCCAATGTTCAGTTTTTTTATGCATAATTAATTGCAAACTAGCGCATATTTTGTAATTTTTAAGTTAATCACTCAAATGGGGAAGTAGGGTGATAATTTTCAGTAATTCTTTTAACCCTATTTACAATGTGCACTGCTGTTTTTCCATCTCTCTCATTTTTTAAGAAATTGGAAAGTCTGCTTTGTAAGTCTCACATTTCCTCCAGATCCTGTGCACCTGTTCCTCCCTTAAGGTTCCCGAGTCATAGTGATAATATGAGTGTTTATTACAGCTGTCGAAGTGCAGCTGTGTTCAGTTCTTTTCATTTTCTGAACTGAAAATGAAAAACATGAAAACATGAGCTTTCCTAATCATAAAAACTGCTGTTCAAAACTGACAGGGGCTTAGATGTTTTTTTAGCATTAAAATATGCTTATTATGGTCACCAAACTGGCATCTGTTTGGTTAAAAATGCAGTAATATTCATTCATTCATTTTCCTTCGGCTTAGTCCCTTATATTTATCAGGGGTCGCCATCTATTTCAACATATGTTTTATGCAGCAGATGCCCTTCCAGCTGCAACCCATCACTGGGAAACACCCATACACTCCCATTAACACACATACACTACGGACAATTTAGCTTACAAATTTACCCAATTCACCTATAGTGCATGTCTTTGGACTTGTGGGGGAAACCGGAGCACCCGGAAAGCCCCTTGTGGGGGAAACCGGAGTGGGGTAAACCGGAGTTTTTTCTTTTTTCAAATGTAATTTATTCATGTGATGGAAAAGCTGAATTTATAGCAGACATTAAACTCCTGACTTAAGTGTCACATGATCCCAGTATTGTTTGGGTTACACTGAATTCTTGATGTAGTTACTAATAGCTTAAATTAGTTTAGATTTTTGGATTTTCTGTTTTCATTTTAATTTTACTTAAAGTTTAAGTAAAGCACTTTTCATAAGTAGGTATATGCAATTTTTGTAATGGATAAAAAAATATTATAAATATCTATAATTTTATTTAAGTTATTTTTGTTTTTAATTACACTAAATGAGAAATAATTTATTGCCAACTAAACATTTAAATTTAAGCAAAATTTCTCTGTTATTTCTCTGCATTTTTAAGTATGTTTATATATTTTTATTTATTTGTATTATAGTTTTTTTTTGTTTTTAAACTAAATTAAATGTACAATTATTTCCTCGGTGGGCAGCACGGTGACTTAGTGGTTAGCACTGTCGCCCCACAGCAAGAAGGTCACTGGTTCGAGTCCCAGCTGGGTCAGTTGGCATTTCTGTGATGAGTTTGCATGTTCTCCCCTGTGTTCGTGTGGGTTTCCGCCGGGTGCTCCGGTTTCCCCCAGTGGGTTTTCCCCCCAGTCCAAAGACATGCACTATAGGTGAATTGGATTAACTAAATTGGCCGTAGTGTATGAGAGTGTGTGTGAATGCGAGAATGTATGGGTGTTTCCCAGTACTGGGTTGTGGCTGGAAGGGCATCGGCTGCGTAAAACATATCCCACAATAGTTGGCAGTTCATTCTGTAGTGGCGACCCCTGATAAATAAGGTACTAAGCCGAAGTAAAATGAATGAATGGTTGAATTATTTCCTTGGTGACTACATGAAATAATCATTAAATTTATTTAAATAAATGATTAAAGAATATTATACTAAGTTTATTGTTAGAGCTGTTAAAGTTTATGTTAAAATACTTTGGGTCCTAAATGGACACTGAAAAGAAGACATTGGCAAATAGAGTTATTTCAGTTTTTTGTGCACAAATATTCTCGTAGCTTTATAAATGTACAGTTGAACCACTGAAGTCACATGGAATGTTTTGAAGATGTGTTTGGTTCCTTTCTGGACTCTGAAAGTTAGGAAACCCTTGCTGTCTAAAAAGCTTGCTGTTAGAAAGCTGAAAATATCTAAAATATTTTAATTTGTGTTCAGAATGTGAGCACAGTACTTACTGGTTTGGAACGACAATAATTAAAAATAGAATTTTCATTTTAAGGTGAACTGTCCCTTTAAGGGGCCTAACAAATGTGGTTATTTTACCTTTTTGAATACTTCATTTTAATCCAAATTCTACATTATGGCAATATCTAATGCTTCTCTTGCAGCTGCTTTGGGGTCATTGTCTCATCAATGTTTCATTTGAATCACAATTCAGATTAATCCCATCAGGGCTATTAAATACCCTCCCCTCCCCCTCATACACATCATTTAACCTACATACACACACAGACACACATCATTTAACCTACATAAACACACACACACACACTCATCATTTAACCTACATATGCACACGCACACGCGCACACGCACACACACACACACACACACACACACACACACACATATGGAAGCATATGAGTAGAAAAAATGTATTGTCAAATGTAATCTGCAAAACGTATTTAAATGTGCATTCTCCATCATATATGTGCAAAGTTTGGTGCTAAATGAAATTATATCATTTACATTTGCCATTGCCATTTCCAACCACAATTTTAATATGTAAATGACATACTAATATTATATGTTTATAAGTTGCAAAATTAAATAAAAAATATAAAACATTTAATAAAGTGTCAGTACATTAAAAACACATTTAACTACCTTTTTTGCAGTGCCTATCTCTATCCCCGAGTCTAAGTACATTTTGGACAAATAACATTTAAATGATGATTTTACTACAATTTCTGCTTGTACATGTTGCGCATATCAATTCACTGCGTGCAATACATTTTCAATTTAATTTTGCTACTTAGAAAATGTTTGTATGTCATTTACATGTTAAAACTGGACTATTGGAAATGGCAAATGTAAAATAATTATATATAATTTATATAATTCACTCTTCATTTTCATTTTACAATGAATGCAAATTTACATATTCCATTGCAGTTTTGCATATTACATTTCAAAATGAAGTTGCAACTCATATTCTTACAGGCACACACACACACACGCACGCACACACACACACACACACACGCACGCACGCACGCACGCACGCACGCACGCACGCACGCACGCACGCACGCACGCACACACACACACACACACACTTAACCTTCTTACACAGACACAAATGTCCACTGATATTCTGTTCGTTTATTTACTGGCACAATCCAGACGAGTATAGCCAGATGAGCTTCTCATTATTTGCCAAAGTGATCGGTCTCCACTAACTATTATACTAAGTGCCAGGTCATCTAGAGGAGAAATGCTGAGAAGAAAAGCCTCATATCTGAGTGTCTGAGGAAGGTCTGATGGCATGCCGTAAAGACAGGCGTATAGGAGTAAATAGACTTCATGCACATTTTGTTATGGGTTTGTTAATGTCATTTTGTGTGATGCAAACACACTTTCATTGTCTGACCCGAGAGGCTCAGTGCTGTAATAGTGTCATAAAAACATTCACAGACTCTGACTAATTGTTGTTTGTGTGAGTAAACGCAGGTTGAACTGTGGAAATGTCACACCTTTTCTGACAGGATACGTCGTCTGTTACCCTTTCACCTTCTGTCTGTGCCAACAGGATAGAAAAATCACAAATGCGATACATTAAGAGATACCCAAAATTACTAAATTCTCACCATTTACACACACTCATGTAATTCTAAACTTTTATGAATTTCTTTCTTTTGTTGAACACAAATCAAGATATTGTGAAGCATGTTGAAAAGCAGCAGCAGTTGTTTTGAGTTAGAACGCCAAATGTTCTCCTATTCAAATTTGAGATTTAAGGGTGCATATAACATTTTTGCCCAACTCGTTTTTCGCAAAGTCAAATATGATTTTTAGAAAGGGAAAACAATGGGGAAAATGAATACAAAACGTGTTCACAAATGACACTATTAACAAGACTACATGCAGGAAACCATTTAGAAAAAAAGTTTGGGACAAATTGGTTAATGTAAAGAGCCCTTTACTATTATCAAGAACCTTTTTTGGAATTTTTGTTTCTAGATGTATGTTCAGTGAAATAATTTTTTTTCTTGCCCTGTACTTTGGATGTATGATCAGTTCTTGTATATTTATGAATCTAACTTGATTTTATATATACTTAACAAACCAGTGATCTTTAGACATTTTTACTATTTAAATAGAATGTGTTACCAATGAAAGTAATTTCAGTCAAATGCATAAAGAACTGTAGTGCATTTTTGAGCAATACACATCAGTTTTGTATATGAGTGAATGAATCGGCTGCTGGAATGAATCAGTTGAGTGCATAATTCAGTGACTCATTCATCATGTGATTTGGTGCCAACTAATGGTTCTTCATTTTTAAATGTATAACTGTTAAATGTATAATTTTTCGGCCCAATGATTACTCAAAACCCATGAAAAGTACCCTATTACCCTCAAAGTCTTTTGTTGTCGAGTTGTTGCTCAAGTGTTTGCTAATGCTTTATCGACAAAGTGTGAATTCACTTCACACAACAACTACAGAGATGCATCTTACACAACAAATTCTACATACACACCAGCACAGAGCATAATACTTGTTATGCAGTACAGCTTTTTTGGCCATTTTTGTGATCGTTTTAAAAAAAACTATTTTGTTTTTGGCTACCCGTTTGTCTCGTCAACGTAGCCTTGGCCTCTAAACACTATATAGGGAACTCAGTTTAATAAGTGCAGTTATTCATAGTGGCTGGATTTTAATATCAAAGACAATGTTTAATTAAAGTTTACAGAGCAGTAGGGAAGGGTTGACAGCAGAGAGAAAGGGTTCTGGTTAGAGTGCACTAAAAATAGATAGAGTTACATTGCTGGTGCTCACAGTAGTAGATTTACTACTCGCACTCTGTCAAGGGGACGATCAATCTCCTCTGCTTTATAACCTGTGTGCCTCTGTTCTCAACAATAGGCTCTCATGGTAGGGTGAGCTGGTTTCCCATTTTCTGCGAAGATATGATTTCGCTATGGGAGGTATCCTCAGTTTTGATTTTCCACCGCTGCGAAACATGGAAATATGCTGGAGTGCAGTCGCTCTGAGTGGATTCGTGCTTACAGGTGGATTGACAGCCGACACACAGAGATAGAGAAGCTGATGGAGGCTGATTAATGGAAAATGGGAGGGCCGACGGTGAAAAAGATTGGAGGTGAGATGGACAGGAGGGAGGAGAGGAGGTCAGGACCGATAAAGATTGCAGTGTAGCTGAACTCTGATTAAACTGTCAGAGTGAAAAACGACAGGTCATAGAGAGGGGCGCTTGAGACTTCATATCACACACCCACACTAAAAAGTATGGAAGCTTATTTCTATCAACATTGTACTTTTTACAATATAAACATTGAATTGGAAAAAATTCAGAACTGGTAGATAAAAAGTCAGAAATTGAAGGGCAGAAATCAAAACGGAGAATTATGAAATAAAAATTTTGATTGCATGAAAGATTAAAGGTAGAATGTACAAATATCCATAAATTAGCAGTTTTCCGTATTTTGTGATTCATGTTTTATTTGTTATTTTTCCATATTTTTGCTTTTAAGTTGCATTATGGGACCTTAATCTTTGTTCCAACAACTTTTAACCTTGAAAAGTTTTAAAAAGTGACTTTTATTAACATTTTTAATAGTTTAAAGTGATAAACTGTCTGGGTTGGTGTTGTATATTAGGGTACAAAAACCTTGTAATGAACTGCCAGTACATTTTCTGTTATTTTACAGACTTATTTCTCTATAATGTTTTATACATTATATTATTTCAAATGACTAAAATGTCAATAAAAGTCACTTTGTTAAACTCTAGAGTTGAATTTTCAACATCAAAAGTCGACAGAGCAGAGTTCAAGGTCCCATAATGCAATTCACAAGCATAAATAAATGGAAAATGCTTGTGAATCACAAAATACCAAAACTGTTAATTAACAAATTTTATACAGTGTAGAATTGCAAGCTGTAAACTTAGTAAGTCATATTTATTTCTATAGCACCTTTCAAGGTCACAAAGTGCTTTACAACAACATTGTAGCATAAAAATCATAAAACCAAACAAATACATACATACACACATAGATAGAGCAGAAATGAAACATAAGCAAGTGCGAATAGGTGAGTTTTCAGTTGCTTTTTAAAATTGTCAACAGAGTCCACAGATCTCAATTTCAGTGGGAGAGCTTTCCACAACTTAGCCACTACTACAAATGCACGATCTTCTTTAGTTGTTAGTCGAGAGGGGTCTGGATGCAGATCTGGTGCGGTGCAATCTGAGCTGCATCCAATGCTTTTTAATGCACTCACCTAACCCCACCCCTAACCCTACCCCTCACAGTAACGTCACAAGCTCCATTGAGTGCATTATGTCTGACATTGCATCACTAAGATATGCAGTCTCAGCTTGCATCATCAGGGCTGCATCCAGATACTATTGCTTTAGTCTGGAATGTGAAACAACTAACAACATCTGATTTGAAGATCTCAGATTCCTACTATAGTTATATGATTGCAACATCTCAATGATATATTCTGGGGCTTGACCATGCAACTCTCTAAACACCATGACAAGAATCAATTCTAAATTTGACAGGGAGCCAATGTAAAGCCATTAAATTTTAAAATAAAACTAAGAATTCAAATATAAAATAACTGCAAAATCTGCACAGTCAAATATGTGAGATGTAATTTAAAGAAAATTATGAAATGTAAATTTGAAATTTATGCTAAGAAAAAGTCAGAGATGTGAGATGTATAATGAAAAAAAGTCAGACATAAACTCAGTTGTGAGTAAAACATTATGAAATTAAAAAAAAAATATATATATATGCTACCTTTTTAATATATTTATTCTATTGTGGGAAACAAGCTTCCATAGAAAAAGAAGAGATCACACAAGTTCTCTGACAATCAAAAAAAGATGGAATATCCTTGTAAAATATGCCTGCAAAGGGAAAGTTGACAAAGAACGGAAGGATAATTCCATGACTCTCAGTGTACGAGTAGGATTCGTCCTGTTGATTTAAACTTTATCTCTACATCCAACCCCACCAAGAGCTATAACGCTCCAAACAGACACAGCTAATCCTGAGAGGGGGACAGATAGCGCTGGAAAATGACCTCGCAAAAGTAAACATCAGTGTCCATAGATGAGAATTAAGATTAAACTAATTCATACAGCAGTGTAACAGTAGAATCTCTTATCTTTATAATTATGGAACCATTTCCCTTTTCTTTGGTGTTCAAATGTGACGTTGGCATCTGAAAGTATCATTCATGGATGGGATAGGTCAAGTGCAAAAGGGGCCCGTGTGCATTTGTAGTGCTAATAGGAATTGATTTGGAGGAAGTAAACGCTGAGTTGTGTTTGAAAGCCGTAAGCTCTGATTGGCTCCTGTGTCAAAGGTCAGGCGTGGATGGTATGAATTAGAGGGATGGAATGGAGACACTATCAGTTCAACAGTGATACAGTTATTTCTGTTAGAAAGTGAAAAAATGAACCTTAATTCACAAGATCATGTGACTCATTAAAGGGATAGTTCACCCTAAATTGAAAAGTCTGTCATTTACTCAACCTCCGTTTGTCACAAAACTGTTTGTGTTTATCTTTTTTCTGTTGAACACAAAAGAAGGCATTTTGAAAAATGATGGAAACCTGTAGCTATTGACTTCCATCGTATTTGTTTTTCCTACTGCGAAAGCTACTGTGTCAGTGATTACAGGTTTCTAACATTTTTCAAAATATCTTCTTTTGTGTTCAACAAAAAAAGCTAAGTTTTTGGGTGAACTATACCTTTAAGGCCCATGCTCGAACCTCATGGTCTTATCAGCACAGAAACTGCATGCATTCAATAGTTACTCTCACTTTATTTTCATCCAAGAGTATACAGTTTATACAGTATATCTGCTGTTGCTGTTTGAACATCAATAACGAAAACTAAATTAAGTGTTAAAAAATAGATCAACTTTCTGTCAAACAAACTTATTCTTCTGATACTATTTTCCCTAATGTATCTTATTTACTGTTTCTATGCTACCTCTCGTCTGACCTGTCTTCCCCTGAGATGTGTGATGTTTGTGTATAAGAAAAAAACAATAATAAGTTAAAAAGTCAGAATTATGACAGTCTTAGTTCTACCATTTAAAATTATTATTATGAATAGAAAAGGTTATGATGAAAACTGTCACAGTCACCTGCTAGAGTGCTCACCACAGCTAACCACACACACTTGTGTGCTCACCACACACACTAGAGGGCACTCTACACCTGTCACTCAACTGGACTTCATATCCCAGAATCCTCTGCACCTCAC
The DNA here is from genome assembly GCA_903798115.1 of Danio jaintianensis. Taxonomy (NCBI): domain Eukaryota; kingdom Metazoa; phylum Chordata; class Actinopteri; order Cypriniformes; family Danionidae; genus Danio; species Danio jaintianensis. Next base: position 8,940,360 of record CAIGQV010019951.1, on the reverse strand, counting down.
ACCTGATGCTGATTACACAGATACCTGCAGTCAATTTACACCCTCATAAAAGCACCTCAGTCACTCTCACTCAAAGCCATACATTTTCAAATATGTTTGGTATAAGAAGATTAAAACTAAAAATATTTTCAAAAATATACATATATATTTTATTGAGCCAAAGTTACAAAATATATTTAGCATAAATGTATATATATTTTGGCCATAATAATATTTATTTGTTTGTTTGTTTGTTTGTTTATCCATCCATAAATCATCAGTTTTATTGCCTATATAAATATCTTTCCCACCCCCTTCCCCTCTCCCACATTCCCCTTCCACTGCTCCTGCTTTTATGTTAACATTTATTTACATTGCATTGAATCTATATTTGGCGACACGGTGGCTCAGTGGTTAGCACTGTCTCCTCACAGCAAGAAGGTCGCTGGTTAGAGTCCCGGCTGGGTCAGTTGGCATTTCTGTGTGGAGTTTGCATGTTCTCCCCGTGTTTGTGTGGGTTTCCTCTGGGTGCTCTGGTTTCCCCCACAGTCCAAAGACATGCGGTATAGGTGAATTGAATAAACTAAATTGGCGGTGTCCGTATTGGCCGGCATCCGCTGTGTGAAACATATGCTGGATAAGTTGGTGGTTCATTCCGCTGTGGCGACCCCTGATGAATAAAGGGACTAAGCTGAAGGAAAATTAATGAATAAATGAATCTATATTTTACATGCTCTCAGCTATTTGAGCTTCAGCATGTCTACTAAAATCACACCCAGTTAGGAAACTGCTGTTATTTTGATATGTCCTTCCTCACTGTGGCCCTGAGATACTGTCCTCCTGCAGCTGAGGGTCGCAGGCCTCTGCTCTTTGCATTGTGTGTTGTGAATTATATCCCTGCCCTTTAACACAACAGCGGCCGCAGACCCACATGTATGAGTTTCCCCATGATAAGGCTGCTTCTTCCTCTTTCTCCGGTTGAACGCACACACTTTATCACCATCGACAACTGTTGAAGGTGTAGCTGCTGTCTACTACATTTGTGTTCAGGCTCCTGAGAATTGAAAATCAGGTTTATCTGGTACATCTTTAAATTGAGTATTCTTTGATTCCTTGTATGACAAATGGACAACTGTTATATTTTCTTACATTTGAGCAATCAAGATAATCAATCAAAATAGTTATTATATTGAAAAAATACAGAATATTGTAAATGTACTGAAATATTGCTTTTCAAATACTGAAAAAGATGTTGCAGTATGTGCTTACTTTTCTTTTATAATTCACTTTGAGGGCAAGCAAAAGTCTTCTGAATTTATAATAATGTTAGCAACTTCCATTTGTTAATGCATAATATAGAAATATGCAAGCTAATTCATGATAGAAATATGCCCAAACATGTTAGAAACATGCTAGCATTGTACATTTATGCTTTTCGTTTTGCATTGTGAATTTATACTTCACAATGCTGCACTGTAAAAAAATGTTGCTTACCTAAATATTTAAGTAGAACCAATTTAACTTTACAAGTCATCAATTAAGCTGATTTAAAACATCAAATTTGTTAACCTTAAAACCTTGAAACCTGATTAACTTTCTAAATTAAGTTAAAGTAACATAAAACATAAGTTGTCATCACTTTTTAATATGTCATTTTAACAGTGTGCTAAATATGTCAGAAACATGCATCCATTTTTGTTTTATGTTTTACATATGAAAAAAAATATGAGCATTAATTCCCCCTAACTGGAAATGTTATGTAATATATTGCATTATGTCTTTCATTATATTGATGTTTCTGTTGCACAGGATACATCTACAACATCCAGTCTCAAGATCCAAGCAGCTTTAAAAAGAGGAGACACATTTCTGAAGAGCAATAACGCATATAAAAATAGAAAATGTGTTAAATTGCCTTTAGGCCCTGCAAGATGATTAAAAACCAGCTCTTACATTTGAGGGCATATTGCTGTCTGGCAGCAGCTGCGGTGAGTGTGATAGCAAAGGAAAGCTTGGGGCTGAATGATGACAGCGATGCTCTGGTGTTTAGTCAGAACCTGATTATCTGTGAAGATCAAACCAGCTTCAAAACAAACTACAAAGCAACTGCAGAAACAATATGTGCTGAATTACATCCTCCCAAAACTCATTTAGCACATATTTCGCCTCTGTTTAGGGACCTTTGAATCAGCAGTGCAAATACATGAATATAGACCATTTCAATGTGGTGATGTCATTGGCCCATGAACATTTCCTGCTTGTTATTAAGCTATTTCATAAGTGTAACAAGAGGCAATTCAATCATAACTTAATGTTAAAACAGCTATCATAACATTATTTATCAATATGTGGCTCTTTTTGGATTCTCAGAAACTATAGAAATTAAAAATGTAAACAGGAAATACATTGGGACCATTTTTTTTGTTTACATCCCTCAAAATGGTCTATAGAGGGAAATATCCAAATCCAGGTCACACAATAAATAAGTGATTGTCTGCTGGTGTGTAAAAAAGGTTTCCTGCGCAAAATCATTGCATGTAACAATCTTACAACCCATTTTTTTACTTCGTAAAAAAGTCTTTGGGAAAATAAATTAATTATTTTTAGTAAGTATCAATTACTGCACATAAAAAGGTTATGTTTTTAAAAAAAATTTAATAATAATATGGCAATGAGAGGTGGCACGGTGGCGCAGTGGGTAGCGCTGTTACCTCACAGCAAGAAGGTTGCTGGTTTAACCCTCGGCTGGGTCAGTTGGCATTTCTGTGTGGAGTTTGCATGTTCTCCCCGTGTTGGCGTGGGTTTCCTTCGGGTGCTCCAGTTTCCCCCACAAGTCCAAAGACATGCGCTATAGGTGAATTGGGTAGGCTGGGTTGTCCGTGGTGTATGTGGGTGAATGGGAGTGTGTGGGTGTTTCCCAGTGATGGGTTGCAGCTGGAAGGGCATCCGCTGCATAAAACATATGCTGGATAGGTTGGCGGTTCATTCCGCTGTGGCGACCCCTGATTAATAAAGGGACTAAGCCGAAAAGAAAATAAATGAATAAATACGTCAAGGAAAAGTATTATTATACAAATATTCATTCCTTCCTTCCTTCATTCATTCATTTTCCTTCGGCTCAGTCCCTGATTTTCAGAGGTCGCCAGAGTGGAATGGACCGCCAACTTCTCTGGCATATGTTTTACACAGCAGATGCTCTTCCAGCAGCTTGTACAAATATTATAGTTTAATAATAATAATAATAAATAATACTATAACACTTATTGCACTTATTTTAATGAAGTATTGGTTAAAGCATATGGTTGAATTTGTTTATTTATTTATTTATTTATTTATTTATTTATTTATTTATTTATTT
>CAIGQV010019951.1:8871303-8937013 GCA_903798115.1 Danio jaintianensis | reverse complement strand
TTTATTTATTTATTTATTTATTTATTTATTTATTTATTTATTTATTTATTTATGTATTTCACATTATTCTTGTAATTATACCTAACATGAATGCTTCAGAATTCAGAGATGGACCAGCTGATGCATTATTAATTAGCTAATAATATATGGCACAATTGCCAACTCACTGTGATATTGATAAATGAAAAATAACTATTATATTTTCCATTTTTTAAATTTGTACTAACAACTTTTTTTAATACCACATGACGGGTACATGATGTAAACCTGAAAATGTACTGCATATTAATAATGGGCCATAAAATGTTAACACGCAGAAGGGTCTGTGTTGCCATCTGGTGGTTAATACATATATTATAAAAGTTTTCTAACGTACTAAAAAATACTACAATAACACTGAATCTTAATTTTAATTATGTTTCCTACATTTGCAAAAAATACTAATATCTGCAATAATACAATAACAATTATGCCAGCTTACAAGCTACTTAATAAATATACTCTGCTAGTCAGAAGTTTGGGAAAAAATATTTAGTTAAACAAGTCTCTTCTGCTCTGAGACTTAATTTATTTCATTATAATTATTTTATCACAAATTAAATTTGAATTTAAAAAAAAAAAAAAAAAATTATGTGTGAAAATACTTTAAATGTCATTTATATCTGTTCGACATCAGTAGGGCCAGTCTTCATTCTTCAGTTTTGAGTGTGTTTTTGCTCTTTTGGTGAATAATATAAAACTTTAAAATCAAACAATAGCTGTTTTCAACTATTAAATCAACTCGAAAAAAGTTCAAATTGAAAACAGAAAACCGTCAGAAACTTGTGCTCCAGAACGGCGGAACCAGCTTCCGTTTGCTCCGTGTTTTGTCGGATCCTTCCTCAGCGTGACACATCAAAATGGCGGAGCGGGAAGAAGCGGTGAGGGGATTCGTCGCTGTTACTGATGTTGATGAAGAGAGGGCCCGGTTCTTCCTCGAGTCCGCCGGCTGGGACCTGCAGGTCAGTAGCACACCGGACACTTTATCAATGAAGGATTGTGCTGTAAATCAAAAGCACTGCGGGCGAGAATTTAGGAGACTTTAAGCCTGCACTGGGAGCCAGTCAGAGGTGTAACCGGCTAACAAAATGTGCAAGTCACTCCTGATTAAAATCATCAGGACTTTCTTAAACTGGTTTATCTAGTTAATCACAAATGCCGCGATTCACGCTTTGGGATTTGCCACTCAGTATTTCCTTAAAGCTCAGATTTTTAAACATTCCCGGAGTGTTTTACATAAAATTTAAGCTATAAGTTAGCAGCTTTGGCCTTCTCCGTAAATACCCATGTTTACATTCGTGGTTTAATTTAGTTTCGTCCTGAAACATCTTAAAGTGTGTTGTTTCTTAGTCGTTGATAATATTCATCTGAATTATCCAATTAGTTAATTAATATAATGGATGTTTTATGTTCTCCAGTGGCCTGTCAGTGTGTGAATGAAGTGACAGCTCTCACTCTTGTCTGTTTTTAGCTTGCTCTTGCTAATTTCTTTGAAGATGGAGGAGATGATGATATTGCCACTCTTCCTCAGCCAGAGTCTGGATCTGTCACTCGACCCACAGGGCCCAGGTTACACAGCTATACCCATAAACTATTTGGACCTCTCTATGATACAATATCAGCTGTATAGTTCATATCATAAGAGTGAGCTGTGTTTAATGGTGTCTCATTTGATTTCAGCGAACACAGAGTGACATCCTTCAGAGATCTGATGCATGAGGATGAAGATGAAAGTGGTGATGAGGAAGGCCAGAGGTATCAATTTTTGTTACACTTAATGACAGCTAAAGTCATCAACCATGAAGCTAACTTTTCAATGATCTTCATCAGGGAAGTACTGATTTTACTAACAACTATTGATCAGTGCAGTTCACAGTTACAGTGTTTGTCACTTCAACACTTATCTGAACATTTGCCTTGAAAACAATTGACTGTTTTGATCTGTTAAAAAGTATAATGTGGTTTATTGTTTATGCATCATATCATTTTCAACATCCATTTGAAGGTACCATAGAATGACATAGAATCTGGATATACCTCAGTGTAGTGTAATAATGAGAGTTTAGGAAATGTTAACAACATACCATGCGATTCAAACACCATTGTTTCCCTGTTCTCATGTAAATATCGTGAGTTTAAATCCCAGTGGGAAACAGGCCAATCAGAACAAAACACTGATTCTGGCGATCCACATGAGATCATTAATATGCATGGCCAAGGCTGTTTGATTGGTTACAATGTTCTTTGGTGAGATTACAACAGTGATAAATGTTTCTGTTATTTTTAGGTTTATTTACAGATGGACAGACATAGATGGGAATAACACCTTTGTTGGACAAAACCAATCAAAGTGTGATGTTTTTGTCAGTGTGGTGTGAATTGGCCTTTATTTAAATGTTTTACCCCAAAAATATGGATGTTTTATCCAAAAAGCTGGGCTATGTAATAGAAATAAATCATGTCTTTTAGGTTGTTTTTTTATTGCTATTTTAACGTTTTGCAATCCAACAAATGGATTTTAAAAGAATAAGTAGTTTTTCAGTTTGTATCTGAATAGAGCTGTGATGAAAAATCATTCAAGAAATGGAATTTGAGATTTTCAAAATGGATCGCTGTTTTCTCTTAAATCGATTCTGAGCTTAGTTTTTAGCCGCAGATGGCGCTCTAGGCTAGTTTTTAAACACACTCAGATTCTCATGAGGAAGAAGGTTTGTGCGTTCAGTCATTTAAGTTGGCTTTTGTGTCACAAGATTAATGTAAACACAGCTCACTATGAACACTCTTCTAATTTGCTTAAACCTCTTCTAAATTTATTAATAATATGGCTGTCTACTGGGTCATCTGCTAATAAAAACTAACCTCAGAGTCAAGAATCAAGATATTAATAGAGATGCATTTTGAAAATCTCAGAATTGATTTCTCTACAGCTGCTGTACGGCTATACTAAAATTAGAAATGTTGTTGTTTATAAATAGACTTATTGTGTCACTTTCCAAGACCCTGCTGTCACAGATTTTCTTAAAGAGGATGTTTTCCTGAAGTTACAATTTAATTTTATCTTCAAATCCCCCCCCCCCCCCCCAAAAAAAATTTACACTCTTGTAATGTCATTTTTAACTAAAGATCTCAATTTTGTTGCGTAACATCACACTTCTTCTCGTCCTGCAGGTTTTTTGCAGGTGGCTCAGAACGCAGTGGACAGCAGATTGTTGGTCCTCCCAAAAAGAAGAACTCAAATGAGCTGATTGAGGACTTGTTTAAAGGGGCTAAGGAGCATGGGGCTGTTCCTGTTGACAAAGCTGGCAAAGGACTTGGAGAATCCAGCAAGTCCAAGGTAGTCCATCCTCTAGATGAACACTTCTGTAAATGAAAGATGATAAGCATGCTTATTGTGGTGTGCTCATGTCTAATGTGCTTTTGTGCTAATGTGCTTTTGGTTTGAATTGCTCATGTTGCTATATGTGATCATATTATAGCCATTTGGTGGCGGTGGTTATCGATTGGGTGCAGCACCAGAAGAGGAGTCAACTTATGTGGCAGGAGCCAGGAGACAGTTTGGAGGTTCACAAGATGTGAGTCTTAGTCTGGGGCTGCTAATGTCATTTACTCACACACACACACACACACACACACACACACACACACACACACACACACACACACACACACACACACACACACACAGAGGGGCTTCTACAGCGATCTGTGCTGTGTTAGCAGGTGCATGTGGTGCTGAAGCTTTGGAAGACTGGCTTTAGTCTTGATGAAGGAGAGCTGAGGACCTACAGTGATCCTGAGAACGCTCTCTTCCTGGAGTCCATCCGCAGAGGGTGAGCATTTGCAATTGTTAACTGACATTTTGTTGTGTACAGAGGGTATTTTTTTATTACCAATAACTTGATTTGATTGGAGTTTTGAAACAAATAACCAATAGTTTTCACCACACTGCCCCAGTTTATTGATTACGTTAAGAATTATAGACATATTTTGTATTACGTTTTCTAAAATATTATGTTGAAATATGCAAGGAGGCATTTTAATTTAATATGCACTAATTTGCATAGATTTCGAGCACATAAATCTGAACATTGGATAATGGCAGATTCAAAATTCATGATTTGTTTTGACTCATTACAGTCAAAGGTTTTTACAAAGGGAATTTTTGGAATTATTGTTTATCACTTCATAATTTAGACAATACTGCCAACAGCCAGAAAAAACAACATTTATTTTGAATTGTTTTTTATTTGTATGTAATATAATAATAATCTTTATAACGTACTGCTCTGTGAAAACCTTCAGAATACAGATGTGAATGAACTGTGCAGTTTGGTGTTTATAAGTGCTGCTGTATTTTCAATCAGAATCAGAAAGACTTACCAGGTATGTTTACACATACAAGGAATTTGTTTTTGTGACCGAATCTTCCACAGTACAACAGAACGACAGTGACAGGCAAAACACAGGTGATAAAGGAATTAAAAAAGTTATGGAGCTAATGAAGAATAAAAATATTTAAATTGACATGTTTATACAGGTGTAATACTATATTATGTACAAATTGAAATGTAAATGTTTTGTTTGTTGTTTTCTTTACATTAGTTTGGTGTATAATTTTCTAAAAAACTGAAAAGTCCATAATCTTGAAATTGACATGTGCATGGAAAAAGTTTGCAGTTTCACACATTTGCAGTTAATGTTCTCTTCAAGCTATTTTTAAAAGCATCAGAAATTTTTCTTCTTTCATTTAGCTTATGGCCTGCTAACCAGGTAGTCAAATTAGAGTAGATACACCACTAAAGCTCTTTCTTGTTGTCTCTCTTAGGGAGATTCCTCTGGAATTGAGGCAGCGCTTCAGAGGTGGGCAGGTAAACCTAGACATGGAGGACCATCGGGATGAAGATTTCTCCAAACCCAGATTTGCTTTCAAAGCCTTTACTGGAGAGGGACAGAAACTCGGCAGGTTAGAATAATCTTTCTTTTCAGGTTTAATTTCACCCACTTTTACTTTTTTTACACATGCTGACTTCAGGATTACAAAATTACTAAATCTCTAATGCTAAATTGCATCTCTGACTGATGCCTCTGTTGCACAAGATGTATTGTTTGATAATTTTTTCATAATTTTGATACTCTTTTTTTGGCATAAAGTCTTTTCAAAAAGATTATACTCATTATTGACTGTTCATTGTGTGGGTGAATCATCTGCTAGCCTCACTACTAGTTTGTACATTATGTGCAGTATATGTTTTTCACCACAGGGGGGCAATAGATTAATGCCTGTTTGCTTCATCTGTGGTTTGGTGCAGCGAATTTATTGTTGGTAGATACCCAGGGTTTATGTTTTTGGTTAGGGTTAGAATTGAATAAATCTTTTGTGCTTGTTTATAGGGCTGCATAATCATCATTTTAAAAGTTCAGCTATAAAATTACAATGCTAATATTTTAGAATATTTAAGTTAATCTTTAAATTTAAGTTAATAATTTAAGGGGTTATCCTTAATTTGGGGATTTTAACCATACTTAAATACATAAACAGTTAGAGAGCTAGCTATATCAATTATTACTGTTAATGAAATTATTTATAAGTATATTTGTATATTTTGAATGTTTATTGTTTCTATGAAACAAGTTTCTATGATAATTGTAAATTAAATGTTGTATTTTTTTTTATTTAAATATTATTGTCATGAATATGGCCATTGCCTGGGTGACATCATAAAAAAACACTAATATTTTTGTATATTCTATCTTATTTTCTAGCATAAAACAATCCAGCTTTTATTTTGGCATAAAACTGTGTTGGCACCATTTATGAAGAAATGAAAATGAACCCATAGTGGGATTTTTCATTTCATTATTGATTAATTGTGCATCCAATCTATTGTACTTCATAAAGAAGTGTTTTAAAACATCATAATATATCTCTCCGTGACTGAAGTTTTCAAACTTGGCCATGATTCTAATTGTCCTCCATCATCTCTCAGTGCCACTCCAGAGCTTGTGTCTCTCCAGAGAAGCCCACAGGACCAGGCTGCCAGTGAAGCAGAGGCCAGTGCTTCCGTCAGCGTGGACAACTCTCAACCCGTCACCAGCATTCAGATCAGACTGGCTGACGGAGGACGGCTGGTGCAGAAGTTCAACCACACCCACAGGTACCAGTGCCATGAAAATGGTTTTAGGGTAGCCCTGTGGTTAGGAGTGTGTGATCTTTTTTTTTTTTTAACCCACAATAATATCATAATTATTGTTTTAATGATGTGCTAGCTGTCATTATGCTGCTGACTTTGCAAAAACAACAAACAAAAAAACATTTAATGTTTTCCTGTTAAAATGACTATGTAAGCAAAAAAAAAAAGTATTTCATATGTATATAATTATTTTATTATAATTTTTATTATTATTTACAGATATTGATTAAGTTGTGAAATATTACACAAGTTGTTTTCTTGACTCTTAGCATGAGTACAAACTCAAATGTGATATTGATTTTACGATATTAGTAAAAAACAGTTCAACAAACTAGAATTCTATTTTCTACTATTTGCATTTTAGACAATAATTGAATTAGTCAATGAAATTTTACTGTCAATAAAATGTGGTTATTTTATTGCCTTTAAAAATATATATAACTTAAGGTATTGAGTTTCATGTAAAATGTCTTGCACATAATCTTTAATAAAATATAAAACTAATTATTACAAAGCAGTTTCGGCCAAGCGCATCCTGAATTTTTGGTTTCGGCCCAGAATTTTAATTTTAGTGCATCCTTATAATCGATTTACTGGCCTAAATCTAATCTGCACTCAGCAAAAAAAAATTACAGAAACAGAAATCAAAATATAATTCGGCAGTTTCACACTACCCAATGGCATGAAATTCATCCTCAAGACTGATTGCTTCCATCTTTCTCCATCTCAGGGTGTCTGATGTGCGTCAGTTTGTGGCTAGTGCTCGACCTGCGTTGGCCGCCACCGAGTTCGTTCTCATGACCACCTTCCCCAACAAGGAGCTGACGGACGAGAGCCTGACGCTGAAGGAAGCAAATCTGCTGAACGCCGTCATTGTGCAGCGGCTAAAGTGACAGCGCCATCCGTCTATCGGCCTGCACTCTGGAGTTGGAGAAATCTGGACTGAAAGGACTTCTAATTACATTATTTTGTTTTCTTTAGTGATATGTTATTCCTCTGTGACAGTTTTGGGGATGGGGGGGTGGGGGGTGGATGTTTCAGGCTAAGAGAAGCGGAAGCAATCGCACTGTGATATAGTTAAAGGGAAAAGAACCGAAGCGAAGATCTAACAAGTTTTACGGTTTTAGAATAACTGCTGAATATATATTCAGATTTGAATAAAGAGCTTTCAGAAGAGTTGTGACATCCTTTTACCTCGGTTGCTCCTGCTTTACCTCCTCCTCGGTTTTATTCCTCATTCTGTGATTCATCTCTTTAACTCTTCGCACAAAAAGAAAAACTTAAAGGAAGAAATGTTTGCTGTTAAAAGGAAGTAGCCTTATATTCAATCCCCATATGGTAACGCTGACCTCCAAGATCAACCTCAGCTGTCTATGATCAATTGTTTCTTTTTTTATGGATCGTTTTTTCTTTTATGAGTGCTGAGGCTTTATTTTGTTTTCTTTTATTGTTATATTAACTTTGCTTGGTTATTAAATAAAACTAAAACTATGAGGTGGTTGGCTAAGAGCTGACTTCAGTTTAAAACGCTGCTGCTGGTGAACATATCAGCGGCTTTCTTGTATTCTATGCAGCAACTGATTATATTTCTGGACATACTGCGTGATTGTGAGCTGTGGTGAACATGATATTAAACCCTTTCTCTGGCATTGAAGAGCGCTTTCTTTTTAAGTATTGGCATTACCAGGTGCTGATGTCCTCGGGGACCCTCTAAACAAGAGACCTTTACATTTCGGGAATCAGTTTGTTTTTGAAAGCTTTGTTTGTCGTAAGTTCATGCTAGACGGCGTGATGGAAGCTATTAGTCGACAAACTGGAGTCATGAGTTTGTCATGCACTCCCAAGGTCTGTGGAGTCGACCGTCGTGCAGTGTATTTGCGAAGAATATTTTTCTGATTTGCCGCCGTAATGAAACTGAAAGCAGACATTAATGACTTGATAGAATTTATTTAGAAAAATACATCTTGAAGTTTAAGCGTATGGATACCACCATACAAGTATCCCTTCAGACTGTAATGAGATTTAAGTCGTAAGGCCACTTTTATTATTAAATTGGATATAATTTGGCTAATCAGATATAAGCCTATTAGTCATGCTTGCCCTTTAAGAGTTAACGAAGTAGTGCTGTTCGTTTACGTGGCCTGTGTCATGGCTATATTTCAGCCGTGTGTACTTATATGTGGCTGAATACAGTCTAAATAAGCGAATGTCTGTTACATGGTGCTACGGTGAAGTGTATAATCGCTCAGTGGAGTATGTCAACAGCAAACATTCTTCGCGTGGCTTCTCTTCTCTTTTTCAGGATGTTCATTCCCTCTTTCGCAGATGGATGTACATGATGCCGCTGCACAGGAGCAAAGGCACACAGACCCACGCCAAGAAAAAGCAGAAACCGAAGTGTCCCGAACCCAACTCGTGCATGTCCTCAAGAATTTCTTTGTTGTGCAGAGTGTAAATGAGAACAGCGGTGAAATCATTGAGGCCTGGGGGGAGACAGAAAGGGTCAGAGGGACACCATCTCAAACACTGCAGATCTTTAACTGCTCAACAAAACAACCAGTGTGTGTGTGTTAAATGTCTAGTGTGTTTTGGGACATAAATAATCCATCGGTCAGAAACTGGTGCTATTAACATGGCATCAATAGAAGGCAGCAAATCTCAAGTGCTTATGAAAATTAAGCGTGGTTTTAGTACAGTAATAGTGCACAACGTTAGCGTTGTTTTTTTTTTTGCTATACACTACAATTTATTTAGCCACAATTTCACTACAAAATGCCATGCTTAAACTGATTAATATAGCAAAAACCATGGTTAATTTAGTTAAACCATTGATAATTTTCAAAGTGACTACTAAAAGTGACTTTGGACTATAAACGTAGCCTATAACAATAAAAGGTTGATGCATAGCAGGTTTTATTACCCTGTGTAAAAACACATCTAAACTGCTTTTAGATTACAAGTGAGTAATGTTCTTTACACTCTTAATTGGCATTGATGGTCTTTAACATCCAAAGAATCTTTTAATCCAGTTTTTTTTTAATGGAAAAAGATTCTTTAGATCATTAAAATGTTCTTCACAGAAAAAAATGGTTATTTGAAGAACTGTTCACTGAAAGGTTAGGGAAAAGTTAGGACTATTCTAAGGGGCCACACAGTTTTGGGGCCCCCAGAGATATTGTTAGGGGCCCAAGCTCCCCCTCCACTCCCCCTGCTCTTCCATTTCGTCCGCGACACCAACATCCCCTCTGCCGCTACTCACTTTCGTCCGCAACACCCCCCCTCCCCTCCCCTTCACTTTCGTCCACGACACCTCAAAGGTGGACAACTTTGATGAAAGGTTTTGATCCACTTCAAATGTTGACTACTGTATATGTGATGTAGGTCTGTATTCGTTCATTCATTTAAAAAATTCTGGGTGATACAGATTTATCTGATTTTTGGTATAAAAAATCTTAAAAAATAAGATCAATCATTTAAATTTTGCATCACAACATTGAGCATGTAGAGCAGTGTAATTAAGGCACACTGGCAATCTAAATACAAAACTGGATGCACAAACTATTAAATATACAATATCAATCTATACTGCTAAATAAAAAAACATTTTCTAATATGGTCACTTTACCATACATCCCTGAGGATTATGTATGTTTGTACATTCATTTTCTTTTCGGCTTAGTCCCTTTATTCATCAGGGATCGCCACAGCGGAATTAACCGCCAACTTATCCAGCATATGTTTTACGCAGCGGATGCCCTTCCATCTGCAACCCATCACTGGGAAACATCCATACACACCCATTCACACACATACACTACGGACAATTTAGCCTACCCAATTCACCTGTAGCGCATGTCTTTGGACTTGTGGGGGAAACCGGAGCACCCGGAGGAAACCCACGCGAACACGGGAAGAACATGCAAACTCCACACAGAAATGCCAACTGACCCAGCCGAGGCTCGAACCAGCAACCTTCTTGCTGTGAGGCGAATGTGCTACCCACTGTGCCACCGTGCAGCCGTAGGTCTCTATTATTACCATCAAATTGCACTTTCATTTGCTGTGTCCTGATTACCAGCTACTGTGTAATGAAAAATGACAAAAGGGAAATTTGCCACAAGATAAAGTCAGTTTGGAAGTTAAACCCTGTTGGAAAAGAAATCCTGGTTTTGAACTGGTCAGGACCAGCTTAAACCAGCAAAGAATCAGCAATGGTGCTACTATGCCTAACCAGCTGCTTTTCTCAACAGCGAAGATGGACTACATGCTCCACAATACTTTGAGAAGGAACGTGTGAAAAGCCCAAACATGATTTCCAAAAGACTTTCCTCGACTTCATAATGACTGAATTGAGAGTTTTGCTTATCTTGGCTTGGCAAAAGCTGAAACCTTCAGTAAAAGCAAATTAAGTGGAAGCATTTACCAGCAAAAGCCTGGCAGACGCCGGTGAGGTAAAAGAGTCCTCCTTTGGACATGGTGAAGAGCTGTCCCAGGAAAATCAGGAATGAAATGGAAGAGAAAACCACCGACAGCACCATCAGAACCTGGACTGCTTGAAGCCACTCTGATGGAAACAAAACATCAAGACTTTTCTGTTCAACTCTGACCGTGAGAGGTGACGCTTTTAATATTTTAAAAGTGTATTATTTTATTATTTTACCCGTCTCTTCTGAAGTGGCACAGAGCCAGTTCTCAGTTTCGTTGTCAAACTGGCAGTTGTACCACAGGTGTGAGCTTTTCTTGTTGTCCCAGACCCACCAGGACTAAACCACACAGAAGATTAAATATGCAGCAGTGAGCTGAGGTCTATAACACACTATTCTCGTATGAATTATCACACTTTTTGGAGGGATTGTTTGTTGTAAAGCGTTTAGCATACTCACCTTCTCCATGGTGGCAATAAAGAGAACCGCCAGAGTGATGAGGTGAAGCAGGGTGACAAACATCAGAAGAGAAGCCATGCTGAACAACTGAACCTACCAACAACTCACACTTACTTAATTCTGCATTTTGTGCTGTGAATCAAGACACTTCAATAATGTTCAAAACTTAACATATAAGCAGTGTTGGGTAAATTTACTTTTAATATATTACAATCTTAAGTCACTTAAAAAAAAAAAAAGTAATTAAATGAGTTGCTTTTTAAGGAAAGTAATGTGAAAGTACGCTCCAAAAGAATTTTTTGCCGCTTGTTTAAACTACTTATTTAAAATGAGCTGAATCAACAATTCTTGAGGTTTTTTTTGGGACAACTTAATTGTTTTATATTCAATCCACTTAAATTAAGTTAGCTTAATCGATTTGTGTTGGGACAACATGAAGGAATTAAGTTAACTAGTTTTAGTTTTTACAAATTTAAGTGGATTGAACATAAAACAATTAAGTTGTCCTAACAAAATCTCAAGAATTGTGTTGTTTCAGCTTATTTTACACAAGTAGTTTGAACAAGCAATGTGTATGTTTTGCTATTTTTATTTTTAAGATCAAGATCATAATATATGACTTTTTTTACCCATGAAAAAATGTATTATTATATCCTATAAATAACCATTATTATTATTATTATTATTGTAAAATATTTTACATATCTTATAGGTATTTTACAAAAAAAAAAAAAAAAAAAATATATATATATATATATGGGCTGCACGGTGGCGCAGTGGGTAGCACGTTCTCCTCACAGCAAGAAGGTCGCTGGTTCAAGCCTCGGCTGGGTCAGTTGGCGTTTCTGTGTGGAGTTTGCATGTTCTCCCCGTGTTGGCGTGGGTTTCCTCCGGGTGCTCCGGTTTTCCCCACAAGTCCAAAGACATGCGGTATAGGTGAATTGGGTAGGCTAAATTGTCTGTAGTGTATGTGTGTGAATGAGTGTGTATGGATGTTTTCTTAGTGATGGGTTGCACCTGGAAGGGCATCTGCTGCGTAAAACATATGCTGGATAAGTTGGCGGTTCATTCCGCTGTGGCGACCCCAGATTAATAAAGGAACTAAGCCGAAAAGAAAATGAATGAATATATATATAAATATATTTATATTTGCTCTTGTTATTATTATGATGATTATTAATTTTAAAAACTTTATTTTGAGGAGTGATCTTATTTATTTTTTATTTGTATTGTTATACTTATTCCTTAAAACTCTTCATTCATTGATTCATTCATTTTCCTTTGACTTAAGTCGTCCCTTATTTATCAGGGGTTGCCACAGCGGTATGAACCGCCTAAAACTGTTATTGTTTAAATTATTATACATTTTTATATTATGTTAGTTTCTAAACATATTCTCACTTAAATGTTTAAAATGTATATTAGCATATATAAAATATTTTATATATTTATTTATTATTATATATTATAGAATATTTTACTTTTTGTTACATAATAATGTATACTTACATTATATTTACCATTAATAAAATAAATGATAATGAATATAATAAATTACATAAAGTACTATTATATAACTAATAATCAAATCCTACTGTTGTTTGATGTGTTATACTAACTCAAGGGTTCAAGATACAACTGCATGATTGTACAGTTCCCTTCAGGCTTTTTCGTAGGCACAAGAGCTTTAACAAAAAAAGCTTTTGCCAAAAAGAGCAGGAAGTAAAAATAAAAATAGACTAACTATGGCAGAAGTCGAGAGCTCAGAAATGAAGGCACTCTTTCAGACTCATCACAGTCTTGAGACACACTACATTCCTGTTGTGTGTTTTTATCACAGGTCAGAGCTAGCCTTGGGAAAAGTCATATTCTCATAAGCAGTCTTCAATCATTCACACAAACAAAACTTATTTCATAGACATCCGACTATGGTAAAATTATAAAAGGACGTTCACGCATGAATTAGCAAGTTCTTTTGTTTAAAAAAAACAATTCATCATTGTCACAGCAGAGTTTTAAGTGGTGGAGTATATGCTATGTTGCCGTATTTTATATTCAAGTTTTATAAAGTAAAGAAACTGTTGGTGAGTGGGGTAAAAAATCATAGTACTTCTACAGATTAAATACAGTAAGAATTTACTTTTTTGTATTACAAGTTTTCTAAAATGTTATGTTTAAATATGAAAATAAGGCCTTGGTTTAATAAAAAATGCACTCATTTTAATACATTTCTAACACAAAAATCTGAACATTGGGTAAAGTCAGGATTAAAATTCTGTTTTCATTTAACATATTAGACATATATTACAATTTTTTTATTTACCGCATATTAGAGTCATCTCTTTTTATCACTCCATAATTCAGAAATACTGAACAGGCAGAAAATAAATGACAATTTGCTGTAGAATAAAATGTATATAATCAGGCAAATTATGTATAAACATATCCTTCTGTAAATCTCTTGAGAATATAGATCTGGGTAAAATGATAAAGTTTGGTGTATGTACAGTAAGCGCTCCTGAATGAGATTTAAGGCAGGATGAAAAACTCAAAAGGCCAAAATGTGTATCATAATTAAAATCTAATCTACAGAATTGTTCCCTTTATTTTTTTTTTAGCAGATTGCTACCTAAAGTTTTTTAGTTAAATGAATTTCTAGTCATCTCAACTGACTAAAAATATTAAGTAAAAATTTTAAGTAACTTTAAAAAATAGTCAAAACCTGTTTAAATTATTAAAATAAGTTAAAGTAATAAAATCATTTGTTTTCATATCATAAACTGCTATAAAAGCAACCCTTAAAAATGAAACTCTATTAGTCTAAAAAAGAAAAGAAAAACCTAAAAGCCCCCAAAAATCCCAAAGGCGGCAGGTGAGACACTGCTAGTGTCTCATCTTTTTATTTTACACAAAAACAGATCAAATAAAGGTAAAACTCACCAAACGTGACCTAAATCCAGCAGAGGCCAACAGAATAGAGTGTATTGACTCTTTGAGTGTGTTTTCAGGATCTGCAGCTTCCCTCCTCCCTTTCCAGCTCCAGTAAATTGGAATATTTTGTGGGCTCGATTCAGAACCACCCATTTCCTCGAGTCTGGGCTGGTTTTTGTCGTCCTCCGCTGTGTGTGTTCAGGAAAGGCATGAGCGCGGACACACGTCTCTCTTTCCTCGCTGTGCTTTATCATCTCAGAGGGTGTGCGTTGAGTCTGTATCGTCTTTTTGATCTCCTCTGATGATGCGATTGTGTGTTTGGCCTCCATTCATCATCGCCCAAGAGATGAAGTCATGGTCATTAAACTGGCCCCGAAATGGGGGAAACTACAGGAACCTCCATGTTTATTTGTCTGGTGTGTGCAGTAAATGCTGGTGGATCAAGAAAAAAACTATTATTTCTATATATTATCTATATATCTATGCTGTTTACATAACAGTTACAAATTCATGCACGTACTATAAATTACAATGCAATACAATATTTTCATGACTGAAAATTCATCTGTAATAATTATATTGGATGCCAAGCATTCAAAGAAAAATGTCTATATTTTAAATTATTTTATAGGTTATTTTATACTGTAATATATATAAATATATATATTATATACATATATATATTATTATGGTCATTGTTTATTCAAACTAAAACGTTACGTTCAGATTTTTTATTTTGTGATTTAATAGTACATGCATCAGAGCTAGCAACCAATATTACTTTTTATTAGAATTACTATTATTTTATTATTGTTTGTTACTGTTTTTTATTTGTGATGTAGCAAAAAGTGGCGGCACGGTGGCTCAGTGGGTAGCACTGTCGCCTCACAGCAAGAAGGTTGCTGGTTCAAGCCCTGGCTGGATCAGTTGGCATTTCTGAGTGGAGTTTGCATGTTTTCCCTGCATTGGCGTGGGTTTCCTCCAGGTGCTACGGTTTCCCCCACAGTCCAGAGACGTGCGCTATAGGTGAATTGAACAGGCTAAATTGGCCGTAGTGTATGTGTGTGAATGCGAGAGTGTATGGGAGTTTCCCAGTGCTGGGTTGCAGCTGGAAGGGCATCTGCAGCGTAAAACATATGCTGGATAAATTGGCGGTTCATTCCGCTGCGGCGACCCTTGATTAATAAAGTCGAAAAGAAAATGAATGAATGAATGAATGAATGAAGCTAATAGTTGCTGTTGGCTGTGGTGTTGCTGTTTCAAATGAAAGAAAAATGTGTCTTAAGATATTTTTTTCTTTTGTTATTTAATTGTATCATCATTTAATAGTACCAATCCACAATTTTTTTTGTTTTGTTTATTAGTTAAAAGATAGGGTTTATCATATAAAAATGATAGTGTATAATGACCTTCCAAGAGAGCAACAAAGAAAAATAATTAAGCAATGTTTGAAAAAACTATCATATATGATGTCCCAGTAAAGCCTCACAAATGGACAGCAACATCAAATGTATAATCATAATCGTCAGGAAGATTCCTGTTATTTGTAGAGCTCCACATATCCCGCAGGTTGTTGTTTTTCTCCAGTCCAGCAGGGAGCAGCAGCAGCAGCTCCACCTCCCCCCGCTGGTTTCGTGGAAACTTCTCAACGTCACGACGTCAGAGGAACAGCAATGGCGACAAGAGGCTCTGGGTTTTCTCGGACGCAAACAAGCAGAGGAAAACCATGCAAAAACATATTTCATAAAATTCGACAAGGCCAAGTCACCGGCGAGGGCTTAACTAAAGGATCACAGGTGAGATTTTAAATGACATAAATGCCTAAATCGCCTACAAAGCGTTTCTTTGACACTGTTTACATTCGAGGGCCTGAACAGCACTCCATATAAAACACCTCTTAAACTGAAATACAGAACATTTGTCGAGTCCAAATCGAATTGTGTTGTGTAACGCTAGATGACAAATGTGGTGTTGGTGGATTTAATTTAAAAACAACTTTGTTTATGTATAACTATCTTCCTGCTACTCAAAATGATGTAGTTGACTCATTCTTGAGACATGGGACAAAACAGGTCCACCAACAATAACCGCTATCAGTGTAAGCTTAAAATGAGAATATTTTTGTAAATGTTAAGAGGGATTATTAATAGAGTGTATTTAAAACAACCATCCTGTTCAATTTAACTTTATCATCATTGTATGAAACCTATGGCACTTTTAATATATCAGTCATTCATATGTAAATAAATGGATAAAAACGTTTTTTTATGGGGAAAAAAGCTTGTTTTATCAAAAGCAACACTTAATGATGTCTCATATCAAGCTAAGGTTGTTTTTCAATGACACCTGTATGATTTAAAAGCTTCCATCATCAGGCATTTATTAAGTTGTAATAAATCAGCCAATATGAGGGGCAGTTGTCAGGCCCCCTTAACACAGTCCATCTCTGCATATTACATTAGTGTCAGATAGATTCAAGTATGCTTTATATAATATTTTAAGTATAGATGGTAAAATATCCTCTGTCACAAACGTATTATGTCAATTCTGTCATACAATTTCTGAGGAACTTATTTAAAATGTTTTAGATGATCTTTTTTTTTCCTGAAGCAGGCTGCATTAGCGTCAAGTGTCTCCATCAACAGAAAAACTAAAGCGCTACTCCATAAACTCCATGTTTTGTAAAAGAATTGCCCAAAATGTCAACACTCAGATTTTCTTAAATGCGAATCTTGAAAAAAGCTTTTAAGACAGTAACACACTCACTGTTTGTTGTGATTGTTTCAATACAGTAACAATTGATGGATTCAGTTAATTTGAAAGCTAATATTACAAATTCAGGTAAAAAACAGTCAGCTGTGTTACTTCCGTCAGATGAAAATTTTTATAATAATTAATTTAGCTGTTTTGTATTTGCTCTTGAATAATTGTTGTTGTTCATATGTGAAATTGTAATTGTTGGCTAATACTAGCATGAGAAGGTATTATGAAATCTTAAAAGCATCTGTTTATGTCTGATAATAAATGATGATGGCAAGGTAAAAAATAATGTTTTTCTTTAAAGAGAAAAGTTTATATCAAAGCATAGCTCAGTAGCTTAGTACATGCTAAATACAAAAGTCTAGTTTCATTAAGCTCAGTAAAAGCTTTACTTTTGCCTCACTTTTGAAGAATCAGGGAGGTGTGATCTAAGTTTATGACGTTGTATGTATTTTTAATGCTACAATAGTCGCCTAATACATATACTTTTGACTTGTTTGGAGGAGTTGATGTGAGTAGTAATCATGCCTTCTCTGGATGTTTTTTGTTTACATAACAATGACCTATTAGATTTTAAAGCTGTAGTAGCTTCAGGTTTAAAATGAACACTGCAAAATAGAGCTAACATTTCTTAATCTTTCTATAACATTTTTTTTGCTGTAAATAATTGACCTTTGATAGCCTAAAGGTCGTTTGAAGAAGTTTATGATGTTGTATGTATTTTTAATGCTGCAAAAATAGTCTATGGTAATACCAGAATTGGTAATGCAATGTGTTTAATGCGTTGAATGCAGGTTCCAGTGGCTTTGCTGGAGGAGAGAGACAAAAGAGCTCAATGGCAGGGGATTCCAGTGTTACTGAGGAGGCTTCATGAGAGCAGCCATCCTAACAGCGATCTCTCTGAGATTCACAGCATGGTCATGGTATTCAGGGCTTTCTTGTTGACACACAATGCATTGTTTTGTATAACAAGTGATAAGGGGTCCGTTCTTCATACCTCACTTCCATTTGGCAGATCCACGCTATTTTAATAGTGATAATTGGTTAATTTGGTCATTCAAACTACTTTGCGAATCAGATTAAAATATCAGAATGAATTGATCTGAGATTACTGCATGGACTCATGTTTGTTGTAAAGGGCAGATCTATTGATCCTCAAAATCATGACCATCAATGTAGCGATTGGCTGGGGGCAAAATTACTAAATTCATAGTAATGAAAAAAACGGTTTTGGTAAATCAGTTATGCAATAACTTTCCACATTTGTTGTAGGCTATTTGTACAGTATAGTATTCAGCAATTTATTTAGCAGTTTTACTTTTAGAGTGGACTTTCTATGGGACAGTATTCTAGTTTCTTAATACTGTGGCATTATGTGTAACTGTCAAATTGTCAATAATCAAATCCAGCTAATTGAGTAATCCACATAAGAAAAACGGACCCCAGGTGGTAATTGAGAATTGGTTTTTGTGCTTGTCCAGGAGCTGTCGTCATTACTGTCTATGGAGGCCATGTCATTTGTCACAGAGGAGCGGAAAATGCCACAGGAGTCGATTTCGCCTAATACATATACATTTGACTTGTTTGGAGGAGTTGATGTGAGTAGTAATCATGCCTTCTCTGAATGTTTTTTGTTTAGATAACAATGACATATTAGATTTTAAAGCTGTAGTAACTTCAGGTTTAAAATTAACACTGCAAAAGAGAGATAGAACTTCTAAATCTGTTGTTATATATAGATTTAGCTGTAAATAATTGTCACTTTGATAGCCTAAAGATCATTCCATCACAAAAATGTTTCATGATTATGTATTGGTATCTGTCAGTAAAATATTGTAATTCTTGACACTTTTATTGTGACATTGTTATTCATTAGAACTTCTTCGGCAAGAGCTCTTTTTGTATAACCAAGTGCTGTGTTGCAGATTCTTGAATTTTTAGTCTGTTCTTGCAATGTGGAAAAATAGTAGACACTGCACTTCTGAAATATTATTAAATCTTAGATCCAATACTTTATATACATGGAATTGTTTTAACTTAACTTTTACGGTTACATTATATTATTGTTATATAATATTGTTATATATTATATTTATTATGTTATTTTACATCAAAATATTATATTATATTATGTAATACTATAATTTCATTTGCCTACAGTTGTTTGTAGAGATTCTGATGCGGCCGACGCTCACAGTACAGGCAGACCCACCCACACGTAAGCTTGTTAATGCCTTTTTTTATTGTAACACAAAGTGTGGTTGATATGTTGAAATTGCCTTAACGGTTTGCTTCCTTTATTTTCAGTGAGTGATCATCTAATTAAGGATTGTTTAAGTGTACTTTACAACTGCTGTATATGTGTAAGTATAAATAAATGTGCAATAATCATTGAAAAAATAATATTTCTGCTTGAATTAATTTGTTTACTTATGAATAATGGCCTCTGCTTTGGTCTGGCAGACAGAGGGCGTTACAAAAAGCCTCGCAGCCAGAGAGGATTTCGTCATGTTCCTGTTCACTCTCATGTCCAACAAAAAAGTTTTCCTACAAACTGCCACTCTTATAGAGGACATTCTGAGCATACGAAAGGTAAAGGCAAATGCACATACGCTATACTTCAAAAGTTTGGTTCTGCTTTTTTTTTTTTTTTACTGAATTAAAAAGTCAGCATGAAATGAAAGCTATGATAATATTTTCCTGAGTAGTGTTTATGAATGGAGTAGCTTCTTGGAAAGAATCCAGGACAGGACTTGATTTTGTTGTGTTTGCTATCGGTGGGTCTTATGTGAGTATTTATCCTGTCCTTGTGTTGATAAATATTGTCATCAGAGAACATATGTCAATTCAAGGATGGGAAGGTATTTTTAATAAACATTATGAAGGCATATGATTTAAAAAGATTTGTGAAAATATTTTTTTTTTTTAAATAAATGCTGCAATATTCAAATAAACAAAAAAGACCATGGTAACTTTCATACATTTATTCAGCAGTTTTATATTTTTAGTCTTCACACAATCCACAAATGATCAGTAAAGACATTTATAATGTCTTAATAGATTTGCATTGCAAATAATGTTTTTTTTTCTTTATATTGATCAAAGATTCCTGAATAAATGTATCATGGTTTCTCCAAAAATATGAAGCAAGTTTTTAACCTTGATAATAATAACCAGTGTTTATTAAGCAGCATATTAGAATGATTTATAAAGTTGTATACTTTTATAAATAAAGTATATTTAAAAAACATATATATTTTATGTGACACTAAAGCCATTACTGGAATAAATGGCATCCTAAAATATCTAATATATATTAAAAATATTTTATATATAACATATAAAGTTTATATAATATAATATACAGTGTTTTTTCATGAATTTCTCAAATGTTATTTGTACCTTACAAGTAATAAATAAAGTAGTAAATTATGCTTTTATTTCATTTACATATATAATAGAAATATATTATATATATATTAAATATTCAATTAATTGCCATTTTAAATAAAATATATCTGATTTGAAAAACTATTATAAACTATTTGAACAATAGGAAATTATCCAGCTGGAAGAAATTCCCAACTTGGGCAGTCTGGTCCAGAGCTTCAACCAGCAGCAGCTTGCCAACTTCTGTCGGATCCTGTCAGTCACCATATCAGAGCCAGATGTGGGTGTCGATGACAAGCACACGCTCCTAGCCCGCAGTACACAGCAGAAAACCAGCACATGCCCATCACGTGCTGAGAACAACCAGGGTGAGAAAACATGACTGAAGCAAAAGTGAATATGTGATTTGCAGTGTCTCATGACCTCATGATTGTTTTGATCTTTCTGTAGTGGCTCTTTTGAACATCCCAGGTTTCATTGAGCGCCTTTGTAAACTCGCCACACGAAAAGTTACGGAAGCGTCGGGTGCCTCTGCCAGACTGGAGCTGGAGGACTGGCACAGCTGGCTTGACAATGCACTGGTGCTGGATGCTCTCATGCAGTTGGCAATAGAGGAGGCAGAGCAGAGCAGTACAGGTCAGATCCTTTTCTTCAGTTTTTTTTTTCTCCGTCCTTTTCTACATTTTGAGAAGCGTATACCTGGAGAAAGATATATTTACTTTACAGCAAATGGAGAAGGAGCAACAATGTCAATTTTTTTTTTATTTGTACAGACTTAAAATCGTGTTTACATGTACTTGAGTCTTTGAAGACCAAACACCCTACAGTCGTCAGTATAATAGACCAAGTGGATTCTCTAAAGTAACATTTTAATATTGTATTTACTTAATACTAGGCAATATGGATTTGTCTGGTAATAAACAAGCAGATAGAGGACATGTCAGAATGTAAAACACCAGTATCTGATATTAAGCCTGTTTTGACTTTGTGCTTCTTTAACAGATAGAGAATGAGATATTATGAATAAGTATGTAATAATAAACTATATGAAGTGAATGCACTAATAATTAGACTAACTGTTATTACTTTGAAAATCGTTATGACCATGTTTTATATACAAGGAGCCAAATTGGTCATACAGTAATCACTTCTTTTTTGTTTTGAATTTATGTTATAATCAAATTTTAATAGAATGTCCATTTTTAAATAATGACAGACATTTTTTTTATTCTTAAGTTATAAGATTTTCTATAATTGTTAATATAATAAATGTTTTTTAAAATTATTTTATTGTATTGTGATTTTGAATGTATTTGTGTTTTTCATATGCTGACTATTTTCAAGACAAAACTGGTGAATTACTGTAAATGAATTATTGTCATGACTAGTCAATGTTGCTGACAAATATATAAATGCTAAATAAATATATCTTGATATCTTCTTTTCCTTGGTGTCTTTCAGAGTCGTCTGATGAGAGCTCTCTGTCCTCCAGTCCACTCAGACACAGACTTCCTCAGTCTATGAAGATTGTGCACGAGATCATGTATAAAGTGGAGGTTCTCTATGTGCTGTGTGTGCTACTTATGGGCCGACAGCGAAATCAGGTAATGCCACGAGACTGAAGAGACTGTAAAGATGAACAATTCTGACATGTCAGGATAATGCACTAAGAAATGGCTCAGCTTAATTTGTAGTTTTACACTATTATATAACTTCTTTTTTTTTTTTTTGCTCAAATTTATGACAGGACGAGTTTTACAATTTTTTTGAAAGTGGTCTCTTCTAGTCCCAAAGGTTGCATTTATTTGATCAAAATATGATAAAAAGGGCAATTTTTTCATTTGTAATTGTAATAAATAAATGTATTTATTATATATAAATACAATGTATTCTATAAAATATATATAAATATATTCTACTTTAATATATTTTCAAATAAAACCTATTTTTGTGACCCAAAGCTGGTTTCCAGCATCAATACTCATTATGTGATAATTCAGAAATCATTATAATATACTGATTAATTTTATTAAAACAAAAACAAGTTTTGAACAGTCCTGTATTTTTATAAGAGTTTTTTTATTGATATTTTTACTCTTGTGACAGGTTCACAGAATGTTAGCAGAGTTTAAGTTAATTCCAGGACTCAATAACCTGTTTGATAAGTTAATCTGGAGGAAGCAGCCGTCTGGTCATGTTCTACATCGGCAGAACCAGAACTGTGACTGCAGTCCAGTAAGGAGTATTCCTTCATTACTTATATATAAAGAACTCTTACTTCTGGATGACCATATACCCCTTCTGTCCTCTACATCAGGAGATCTCCTTCAAGATTCAGTTCCTCAGGCTCCTGCAGAGCTTCAGTGATCATCACGAGTGAGATGCAAATAACGCTGAAACATGACATTTTCAATAAAGGTACTTAGCCTCCATTAGACTGACTTTAAACCTGTTTTTGATTACAGGAATAAATATCTTCTACTAAGTGGACAGGAGCTGAATGAACTGAGTGACATCTATCTGAATGCTAACATCTTTGAAATGGAAGCACTGAACAACACAGACAGGCATGGGGACTGTTTTATTTATATCATAATATTTTAGTGCCTTCTTATTTTTAATTGTTTTAACTTCTGGTGAACTGGTATATATTAACTGTGCTTAATTTTTAATTTATAGGAACCTTGTGTGTGATGGTAAAAAAGGTCTTCTTACTCGGTTAATCTCGGTCATGAAGAAGGAGCCAATTGACTCTTCATTCAGGTGAGATCTTCAGTTAAATGTATGTTTCTTTTGACTTAAAGCCCTGATATACTTCACGCACAAAGTGGTGTGATGAAATTTTGAATGAAGTCAGACCAATGTAAAGTTTGAATGGAGTTCATTTCAGGAGTTTAAACACCTAAATTTTCCATTTTGGCTGCTGGACATCTTTGAACTACCATTGGTTGGTATTGATTATGCTATTAGTGGGTGTGGCTTTGAGGCTCCGCCTTCTTTGGCAATTTTTTCCCAGTGTGTTTCAGTCTGTCAAGGTCAGACATCCATGTAAAAATATAAACTATGCTTTAAAGTAGTAATTGAAGTGTGATTCTAATTGAAAGCAGCACAAAAAAAAGTGATTATGTGAATATATTGGGGCCTTTATTGGCCTCTTTGTTTCTAGCATTGTATTTGACTGGTCAAATGATATTTTTCTCTACAACTGGCTTCAGGTTTTGGCAGGCAAGAGCAGTGGAGAGTTTTTTGAGAGGAACGCCGTCATATGCTGATCAAGTGTTCCTTCTCAGAAGAGGCTTATTAGAGGTAAATAGTATAACATACAGTAAAGTGACATAAAATACCATTCAAATGTTGGTGTTTTTTTATTTTTTATTAATACTTTTATTCAGCACAGATCAATTAAACTGATTAAAAGTGACAGTAAAGGCATTTATAATTCTAAACCCAACTACTGCCTTAATAAAGATTAATAAGTAGCAAATTATTAGTTTGAGACAAAAGTCGTAATTAATGGTTTTTCAGTAGCGAGAATTGTACCTTAAAATAAAGAGTGTTAAATAATTTCATCATTTTCTTCTTTCAGCACATTCTCTATTGCATCATTGACAGTGGCTGCAAGTCCCATGACGTCCTTCAGAGTTACTTTGACTTACTTGGTGAGCTCATGAAGTTCAACATCGATGCCTTCAAAAGATTTAACAAATACGTCACCACTGAGGAGAAGGTGGGCTTACAGCTAGACAGTCACTTTTTCAGTGATTTGTTCTGAAGTGATCCAGTAGATGTCAAATCTGTTTTTTATCCCTTGGACACAACAGTTTCAGATGTTCCTGACTCAGATCAACAGCTCTCTGGTGGACTCCAACATGCTGGTGCGATGTATCGTCCTGTCTCTGGACCGCTTCGAAAACGAGACTAAAGATGTGAAAGGTTGGACTGGAGTGATTGAATGATGAATGGATTCAAGGAATGAAAAACTAGATCATTCTTAAAAACATGATATGTTTCTTTGTCCTGCAGTGGTTGAAGTGTTTTCTGAGTGCCGCCTCTTGTCCTACATGGCTCAGGTGGAAAACAGGTTGCTCTTCCTTTTAAGACTGATCAGCATCATCAATGTACAAACCCTCACTCAGGTAAGTTGTATTTTTTTTAATGCTAGGGCTTGCAAACCTGTGGCTAAGAATTGGCACCAGTACTGCATTTTTGACACTGTTAGCAAGACGGTGCTAGAATTCTTTTACTATGGAAACAAAGATGTCCTCCGAATTTTGACAACTGGTTGCGAGATGTAATGAGCTTCATTCATTTGGAAAAAAAAGGTTTATGATTAATGGCGATAAATTCTAGTACTTTTTCTGAGACATGGGACCCATTTAGCATTTTTTTCTGAGCATGTGAGTACTTCTACAGACTGTCAATCTAAGGTTTTTCAGTTGCAGAGTATATTGTATAAGTATCTGTGGATTAAGTTTTTGATTTTACATGTGTCCTTTGTACATGGGTTATTTCAAAATGTAAACGATCCAATATATATTTGATACATAATTGACACTGTTTTTTTTTTTTTTATTGTTTTATGTATTTTTCAATTCTTTTTTTATTTATTTGTGTGTAATTGTAATTTCATTTTGATTATAGGAGAAGGGTTGGGAATAATATTTGTTTCAATTTTTTTGTAAAGCTATCCTTCATTCATTCATTCATTTTCTTTTCGGCTTAGTCCCTTTATTAATCTGGGGTCGCCACAGCGGGATGAACCACCAACTTATCCAGCATATATGTTTTACGCAGCAGATGCCCTTCTAGCCTCAACCCATCTCTGGGAAACATCCATACACACCCATTCACACACATACACTACGGACAATTTTAGTTTACCCAATTCACCTATACCGCATGTCTTTGGACTTGTGGGGGAAACCGGAGCACCCGGAGGAAACCCACGCGAACACGGGGAGAACATGCAAACTCCACACAGAAATGCCAACTGACCCAGCCGAGGCTCGAACCAGCGACCTTCTTGCTGTGAGGCGAACGTGCTACCCACTGCGCCACCGCGTCGCCCCTTGTAAAGCTATCCTCTTGAAATAAAAGAATTGGCACCAAAACAACATTCAATGTATATTATATTCTTCATAACCAGCATGAATATAGAGATTGCATTTCTGAGATCTTAGAAAATGTGTGTGTTTACACACATCACTGACCCTTTAAAACCAACTGCCATGATTTTCGCCCAATCCCAGGAGAACGTGAGCTGTCTGAACACCAGTCTGGTGATTCTAATGCTGGCGAGGAGACGGGGCAAGCTGCCTCTGTACCTGAGTGCTCTGCGGGAGAAGGAATATTCAGAGAAATACCCCGGGTGCCTCCTCAACAACTTCCACAACCTGCTGCGCTTCTGGCAGCACCACTACCTCAACAAAGACAAGGACAGCACCTGCCTGGAGAATGTGAGCACGTTTCCATTAACCAAACACAGAATCATGTCATGCTTATGAGTTAATAAGACATTGCCCTTTGTATCGCTTTCCACCCAGAGTTCTTGTATTCCCTTTACATACTGGAAGGAGACTGTCTCAGTGCTGCTGGGGTCTGGCAGAAGCTCACGCTGTGCCATTGCCACCTACATCGATGAACCCTACAGAGACCTGGACAGAGACTTCATGGAGCTGTGACTAGAGACTGAGAGGACTCTATTTACATCACAAACACATCATGCCTACGGTTATAACAGCTCGTTCATTCAGATTCATTGCGGAGTTGGTGTGTGTGAAGAGTATTGATCCGTGTGTGTGTGTGTGTGTGTGTGTGTACAGGCCTATGTGGTTTACAGGGACACAAGTATAATGACATGGGTAGTTATACTCCTATTAAAGTGGTTTACAGAGACATAGTTCATGTCCCTGTAATTAAAAATGCTTAAAATCATACTGAACAGGGTCTTTCACATTCTGATTTTTTCACGTTTCCTGTGAGGGTTGGGTTTAGGGGTAGGGCCATATAATAAGTGTTTTTTTTACAGTATGAAATACATGACGCCTCTGGAGAGTCCCTGTAAACCATGTATATGTATATGTGTGTGTGTGTGTGTGTGTGTGTGTGTCTGTGTTGGCACAAAGTATTACATGTGAAATTAATGTGCTTGGGAATATGTAATGCCACTTTATAGATGTGTGCAATGGCACTAGAGACTGGGTGTTTTCAGCTGGGGAATAGAGTTTTTACAGCTGCCTTGTTTTTCTAGCGCTGAGTTCTCGCCGCCTGTGGGTTGAGTTTTCAGTGAACCGTCATTAATAGTCACTTGATGACAGGATCCTGGAAAGTGTCAGGAAGAGCCTCACTGCCCATTGTCCCTCACTGCAAAAAAAGTTTATTCAGGGACATCCTAATGTCTGATTGTTTGGTTGGCTTAGTTTACATACTGCCTGTATATTTATGTATATGTATGTAGTTCTCACTTGACTTCAAAATTTGACTTTCAGCCCGAAATCACAGAGTGACAACACAAACTAACAAAAGAAAATAAAGAAGTTGTTTTATCACAAGCGTGTTTCTGTCTATGCGGCTACAGCAGTCGACTGATTTGTTTACATCACAATGAGGTAAGAGAGTCAGGTAAGTGGCTTGGTTTTGACCAGATCCATCTCAGTACACTTAGAGGGATAGTTCATAATTTTTTTTTTTATTTTGTTATTATTTATTCAACATTTACTTGTTTCAAATATTTATAAGTTTCTTCTGTTAAACACAAAAGAAAATATTTTGAAGAATGCTGAAAACCTGTAACCATTGACTTCCATAGTATTTGTTTTTGCTACTGTGGATGTCAGTGTTTTTCAGCTTTCTTCAAAATATTTTATTTTGTTTGGAACCAGTTGATAGTCAGTAAATAGTAAGTACATTTTCATTTTTGGGTGAATTATCCCTTTAATGGGTGGAGCTTGAGCTAGTTAAGTAAACCTTCAATTGTTACCCATTCAGTCCAGAGAGAAGGAGAAAGGCAAATGTGCAGTATAGAACAGGAGTGCTGTGGGAATGTGAAGATGTTTGAAGAAAATGCGTTGAAAATGTAAAAAATAAAGGAAGTATAGAATTTTCATTAATAAATCAAAAGCTTGAAATTTGAATTAGATAAGCATTTTGTTAAGATAGATAAATAAGCACAACGTGTAAGAGGAAAAACTAATGCAATATATACATGAATATAACCAACATGTAAATTTTTTTAATAAAAAGTGGACGTGCAAATGATACAATTTATACCACTTTTTGATTTAAAAAAAATAAATAATTGTCTAAACGAACATTTATAAACACGGTGTTATGTGTAGGCCTATAAAAGTAAGAATGCAGCTTAATAGATGAAAGGTTTTCCAAAATATTTAGACCAGTTTATAATATTTTTACAGGGTGTTTACAGCAAGCTATTTAAATGCTTCTTGATTTTAAGAGAGGGCCTCAGACACGAGAAAGATCATATTTGAGAGTCCATGATATCAAGACCCCGTAGTAATGGAAAAACGTGTTTGAAAAAGACGCATGTCTATCTTTACAGCAGGCTACCTGAACGACCTGCACATTCGATGAACACTTTACGATCCATGCTACAAGGCGCCACGGGATAGTGTTTGAATAGCAGTAAACTGGTAGGTCACATGATAATAACATGGTGAATGTTGTAAATTACATTCATGCTACACACATCCATATTGTATTATTAAATATACTTTTTTAGAAGTAGTGATGTAATTACTTAGCAATTAATAAGACTAATCGGGTATCCATGGTTATGCTAAGCGCTATGGCTCAGTTCATACTAACTAAAATGGCCAATCAAATTGAAGTAAACGGAGTTTACGCAGTAAAGACGCAAATTGCGTCAGTTTTACGCTGAAAGCAAGCGAGCCAAAGAGATAAGATTTAAATAACGAAATATTTAACTCAGTTGTTTTGTGATAGAAATAATAAACTACTGAGATCAATATCCAGTATTGGAAAACTGCCCTTCCCCTAAATTTTTCTGGTTTGTAAAAGAATGTGGAGACTAGATCTCAAAACTCAGGGCTGCTGGTAGTACCTGGAATAGCAAAGTCGAGTAAAGGTGGTCGAGCCTTCTCATTTATGGCTCCTAAACTCTGGAATAGATAATGCTGATAATCCTGATAATGTCCGAGGCTCAGACACACTCTTTCAGTTCAAAACTAGATTAAAGACCTATCTTTTTAGTAAAGCATACATTCAATGCATCGCATAATGGTATGATGCATGAATGTGCTCCACGCAGGTGAGCTGGCTCGACATCACCTGTAGGACACACTCCTCAATACACCAGACATTGTGTTAGAAACTCTCATATGATTTACATGTTTGTTTCTATGTTTGTTTATTTAACTGCTATTTTCATCTATAACCCTCCATTTTTGCATCTCATTTAAATGCACTATGAACAGCAGCTACGCTAATTATTTTCTTTATTCTCTATTTCCACCTGGGGATACTCAGAGATGTTCCCAAGGTATCCATAATCCTGGACCAGGTCGTATCCCAAGCTGATGCTGTGGTCGTCATGGAGTGCGTGAGACTGTTTCCTGAATGACCACTGTGATAAAACAGTCCCCACATTGATCCTGCGGGCCAACCTGACCGCCTGCCGGTGCCCTACTCACACCTGCAGCTTCTCCACGATGGACGTCCAGCTTCTTCAGCCTCCAGCGCCTAGACTGCAGCTCTGAACAGGCAGTTTGGCCAGATGAAAAATGGTCGTGCCTAACAGAGCCTAGTTTCTCTCAAGGTTTTTTTCCCTTCACTTCGTCAATTGGGTTTTTTTCCTTGCCACTGGCTTGCTCGGATTGGGACTTGTGGAGCTGTGCTTCGGTGGATTTGCTCTACAGTGTTTGAACTTTCAGCAGTGAAATTTAAACCACACTGAACTAAACTACACTGAACTTCAAGTCTGAAATCTGGACTTTACTAGAACTATGTTAAGCTGCTTTGACACAATCTACATTGTGAAAAGCGCTATATAAATAAACTTGACTTGACTTGACTAATATTTTGCTTTTTCCGACAGTTTTTTAGATACCGTGCAAGATTTTGGTGAGCTTTCCCCGTTTAACAGCACGTTTTGAGATTTGGCTACTTTTAGTTTACCATAACCCGTTAAAAGGGAAAAGCCTTTTTGATTAGCCAGGTTTGTTGAAACTTGAAGTATGGGTTTGGTAAATTATCTGATGATGTAACGTTAAGTTGTGCTCAAATAAAACAAACAAAAGCAAAACATTCTTAGCATTTTTATTCCAAACGAATTTCAAAAGAGCAACACATTCTTAGCATCTTTACTCCAAATGGATTTCTGTGCATCGCTCGGTGTTACCATTTAAGTGCTGTTTTGTTTATATTATCCAAATAGCTTTTCAAATAACCTGTCCATAAATCTCCAGTTTGAAATCAGATGCTACATAAGGGTACAGAAAAACAACGTTCTCTCTTCAGCTGTACTGTAACAGCACTGTGATTGAAAACTGCAAATTAGGAACTCTGCGGACTGAGCCTGTCCCAAGAAAGACATAAGAACAAAAACTTTTGAAGACTAAAGTTTCACATCTGAAAAAAAGCAATGACATTCAGTAAGCATTAAACATTTCCAAAAACTTTGTGTCTTGCAGCATTTTACGAAGACCAAATAGAAGGAAAGGTACTCATCACACGCTATGACTCTTGAAAGTCATCTGCTTAAGTCAGTCCTCACTCCACGACCTGTGAACAAAAAGGTATGTTTTTCAGCATTCACTTTTATTTTTACTCACAGTTAACAGACATTTTTTAGTGTTGCACATCAGTATTTTTTGTATTTCTTCAGTGCAAACATGAAACAAGATATTGGTGTTTTCAGTCCATACACAACATCAATGGGTTGTTTCAAACCGCAATGTCATTCACAGTATGAACAAAACGAAAACATCTCATTTTGAGTTCTGATTAGACCTGTCAAAATCACGAATTCTGTTTTGATTTTACAAAACATAATTGTGATTTAATAATGTCATTGTTTTATCTTTAAATAAAGAGCTATTGTCATATTCGGAAAAAAAACTCAAAAACGTTTTCATTTAATTTTAAATATAATATAATATAATATAATATAATATAATATAATATAATAGCCCCCTTCACGCATACAGACTTTTTCGGGGGGGGGGAAAATACTGGCAAGTTCACAAAGAAGTTACCAGTACATTGCCAGAACTCTGCTGTGTGTGAACAGCACATATTTGAATTTACTGGTAATTTTATAGCAGTTTATTGATATGGTGTGAATGGTGCTAATATAATATAATAATATATCAATTATTAGACTATTTTGCATGCCATGCCATGAACGGGAGTGTTTTTCGACCATTACGCATTTTAATCAATAATCGTGACAAGCCTAGCTCATTTGTTTGCCGATTGGTATATTTTATTATAGGAGTGTACTGTGTTGTACCTTGACGACATGAGTCTCTCTGGTGCGGACACGCAGCTTGTTGACCTGAGATTCAGCCATGTCTGCCCTCTCCTCTGCCTCATCCAGATCATGCTGGATCTTTCGGAACCGAGTCATGTTGCAGTTCACCTGCTCCTCCTGCAATACAGTAACAAAGATACAGCTTCAGTGCAGTGAAATCTCTGCAGTTTATCCTAAAATTGACATTATCTTAGTGTTTGACAAGTTATGTGATGCATTTTCTTTGCAAATACCTTTCTGACCCTGTTATGTACTGAAAAAATTAATGGCTGAGTTGATATCACGAGTTAATGTGTGTGAGAAACACATACCGCGTCCTCAGCTTGTCTCTTGAAGCTCTTTACTTTAGCCTGTAGTTTGTCAATCAGGTCCTGCATCCTCAGGAGAGTTTTTCTGTCCTCCTCTGTCTGTGTATAAAACACAATGTCTTTTAAATGCACTGAAGGTGACAATAGTTTAATCGCTGCATCACATTGTTTCCATGCGAGTCATACCTGATAGGTGAGCTCTTTAATTCTCCTCTCATATTTTCGTATTCCTTTCTGGAATTCTGCACTCTTCTTTTGCTCACAGTCCAGCTCTGTCTCCAGTTCTCGAACCTGAGCATTGAAATTAAAAGATACAGTTTGATACATGAAATATTTGGTATTCATTTCTGAAACTAAACTGGAACTTAAGGTTTTTTTTTTTAGCTCACCCGAATTTCCATTTTCTGAATCTGTTTCTTTCCCCCCTTGAGAGCAATCTGCTCCGCCTCATCCAGACGGTTCTGCAGGTCTTTGATGGTCTGCTCCATGTTCCTCTTCATCCTCTCCAGGTGGCTGCTGGTGTCCTGCTCCTTCTTCAGTTCCTCCGCCATCATGGCTGCCTAATGAGGGATGAACGTTTTACTGTTGAATATTTTTTTTATGGAGAAGATGATTTCTACATTTTTTGCACATGCAAAGTGGTTGCTAGGGGCTCCAATGTGGTTTGTAAAGTTTTTTTGGTACTTTTTATGGTTAACACTATTAATTGGGGCTCGTTGTCATTTGATGTGAAACTTTCAATGGTAATAGAACCACTCAAAGTTAACATTATCATTACTTTTACATAACATTAACATTGCTTTTTTTTAGGGTAGCTTTTATTTGATTTATTATTATTATTATTATTAATATTATTATTAGTAGTAGTAGTTTTTAATTATTTTTTATAATTGCATTTTTTTCCTTAATCCTTTTATGTATCTTTTACTGCTGCACATTT
The DNA here is from genome assembly GCA_903798115.1 of Danio jaintianensis. Classification (NCBI taxonomy): domain Eukaryota; kingdom Metazoa; phylum Chordata; class Actinopteri; order Cypriniformes; family Danionidae; genus Danio; species Danio jaintianensis. The sequence goes on along the minus strand of CAIGQV010019951.1, from coordinate 8,905,058 downwards.
TATATGTCTGTAAAGTGCCTTGAGATGCTACTTTTAAAGGCACTTTATAAAAAAAGTTTATTATTATTATTTTTATTATTACTAAAGAGTGCAACAATCAGGTTCTGCAAGTAGGAGTGAGCAAAAATGACAAATGAAGATTTTTCAGTGATGATTTAATAAACAGTAGTATTATTCTGAGTGTATTTTGGGGGCTGGTAAATATAGGCAGGTTTAGGCCCTGGGTAATTAAATATGATAACAAAACCAACAGCAAGTTTCTGTCTTTTTAAAATTAAATAAAATTATTTATATATATATATATATATAATTCCCTGTCTTAATAAAAAAAATAATTGACTCAAATGATTTGGTCCAAACAGATTAGTTCAGGAAAGAATCACCACAGTTCTGCTCTAAGTCTCCTCCAGGGTTTTGTGGATTATTTTATTAGATAAAGCAAACCAGTGTCTGGCTAGTAAAGTTTTGAAGGATGAAGGTTGGGTTATAATCAAGGTTAAGCCATTTGCAGAGATGTAAGGAAATCTTGTAGCAAGCCCACAAATGCTTTCACAAGCCCTGAAGTGAATAGTTTTTCCAGTAATAACTCACATCAGTTATGGCCTTCTTTGCCTTCTCTTCAGCATTGCGACACTCTTGCAGAGCATCGTCCGCTTCTCCAGACAGCATGGACAAATCACTCTCCAACTTCTTCTTCTGGTTCAACATTACCGTGTTCTGTAGAAGTAAGTGGATTGGGAGGTTAAGTCATGATGTTGAATGACTGGTAAACTGATTGAATGACTGGCTGACGTTTACCTGAGCATGCAGCAGGTTGACTCTCTCACTGGACTCCAGTAGCTCATGCTCAGCCACTTTACGCATACGATCTGTTTGCTCAGCTACTCCACGCAGCTCCTCCAGCTCTGCTGATAGCAGGGTGTTTCTCCTCTCTGTCACTGCCACCTGCTCCTTCAGCTCTTCACAATGATGCATAGACTCATCTAACTCTACCTGCAGGTCCTGAGAGGACGGTTGAAAAAAGTGCAGTAATTTGCTAAGTTGAAAATTTATAGTCAACATATTTTTTTCAATTAGGGATTAGGGTGTGTTAACATGACAGTTTTTCCTTTTCATTTTTGAAAAAGTGTATACAGGTGACCATATTGTCAAAACTATCAAATGATGTTGTTTAAATGAATAGCTAAAACCCATAAAAACGTTTCCGCATTTAGTTTATAAAAAGGTGTTGGGTAAAAAAGCCTTTTAGTTCATAATGATGCACTGATATTTAAAAATTCTGGGTGATACAGATTTATCTGATTTTTGGTATAAAAAATCTTTAAAAATAAGATCAATCATTTTAATTTTGCATCACAACATTGAGCATGTAGAGCAGTGTAATTAAGGCACACTGGCAATCTAAATACAAAACTAGATGCACAAACTATTAAATATACAAGATCAATCTATACTGCTAAAGTCCCTTTATTCATCAGGGGTCCCCACAGTGGAATGAACCACCAACTTATCCAGCATATGTTTTACGCAGCGGATGTCCTTCCAGCTGCAATCCATCACTGGGAAACACCCATACACACTCATTCACACACATACACTACGGCCAATTTAGTTTATTCAATTCACCTATAGCGCATGTCTTTGGACTGTGGGGGAAATCGGAGCACCCGGAGGAAACCCACGCGAACACGGGGAGAACATGCAAACCCCACACAGAAATGCCAACTGACCCAGCGGAGGCTCGAACCAGCGACCTTCTTGCTGTGAGGCGGCAGCACTACCCACTGCGCCACCGTGCCGCCCTTTATTTCTATATATATATATATATATATATATATATATATATATATATATATAAATAAAATATCTTTTGCAATCTGAATTTTGATGCATGCTGCCCTTTCCTCTCACCTTGATTTGAAGCTGTAGATTGCGAACCATTTTCTGTGACTCCACAGCCTGTCTGTTTGCATGGTTCAGATGGATCTCCATCTCATTCATATCACTCTCCATCTTTTTCTTAACCCTGATTGCCTCATTACGTGCTCTGGTCTCTGCATCCAGCGTGGTCTGCATGCCCTCCAGAGTCCGCTGATGGTTTCGACTGCATACAGTAGATAAATAGTTGCATGCATTTAAATTACTTAGTGTTATTAGTGCTTCTTGCCTTAGAATTATGAGAGTCCCTTACCGGAGATTGTCAATCTCCTCATCTCTCTCTGCAAGTTTCTTCTCAACTTCAGTCTTGGTCTGGCTGAGCTCCAGCTGAACGCGTAAGGTCTTACTCTCCTCATGCTCCAGAGTGCCCTGAGTCCAACAGAGTTAACATACATAATTATAAATGTCTACTGGCCGGTGTAGTGTGGTATATCAGGCAATAATCACCTCTGCCTCCTCCAGTGCTGCTTGAATATCACTCTTCTCATGGTCAAGAACCTTCTTCATCTGTTCGAGCTCATGGATGGTCTTGTTGCCTTGACTAATCTGATCAGTCAAGTCAGTGATTTCCTCTGAAAATCAAATATATTGTTTGGACTCATTCTATAATCTCCCTTGCTTATTTTTACCAATGTAAAAGTTATTGTACCTTGCAAATTCTTGTTCTCCCTTTTGATTGTCTCCAGCTGGTCAAGGGCTTCTTCATAGGAGTTTTTGAGTTTAAAGAGCTCTGTGCTGAGGCTTCGGGACTCTTTCTGAGAGCCCTCCAGCTCGGCCTGTGTCTCCTCAATCTTCTGCCTCCACTCAGACAGCACCTGGACATAATAAATATGGGTTTTAGTAGAAAACAAATATGAATGATACATATCTCCTGCTACCGTTTACATGCACTTTTGTCCTGACCTTATCAAAATTGCGTTGCTTTTTGTCCAGTGTAATGGCCACAGCATTAGAGCGTTCCAAGTCAACCATCAAGTCCTCGATCTCAGTCTGCAGACGGTGCTTGGTCTTCTCCAGCGAGGCACATTTAGCACTGGATGCTTCCACGGCCTCCTCAGAGCTCTGGAGTCGTGCAACCAGCTTCTTCCTAAAGAGGGAAAAAACATCATTTTACAATAAAATGAATAAGACAATAGCTATGTTTCCATCTAAAGATACGAATTAAACTAATGCGCAAAACTGGAATATTGCATAAAACAGCTGCAAATAAAGCATTTCCATTTAATGAGTCAAAAAGAACAAAATCATGATAAAATTCCTGATAAACTGGCACCAAAAATCCACTGCCACTGTGGACCTTTTTTCTTATATATTAAATTACTTTATAGAAAGCGTGGTGGCTTTTGGAGATGTGAGATGCTCTTTGGAGAGCAGCTGCTCAAGACAGTTCTGCAGGAGGTAATAATACATTACTGAACCACTTTGATGACGGTCTTTGGCTAAGGGATTTTAGGATGAACAAATTTTTTACAATGTGGTCGGTTGATGTGCATGCTGGAATTTATTCAGTAAATGTGCTTCCATCATCGTCTATGCACATTATTTTCATTTAGTTTATCCTACCCTCAGTTGTGTGCATAAGTGTTTTATGCACTTTTTCAAAATTGATGCACATCTTGGCATTTCTGTTGGCATATTCCAAAATGCGCATAAGAAGGTGGATTGAAACATAGCTACTGTGTTGCACTGACAGCAGAGTGGCTTCTTACTTGGCGTCCTCTAGTTCATCAGTCCTCTGAATGGCATCAGTCTCATACTTTGTCCTCCACTGTGCAATCTCCATGTTGGCTTTAGACAGAGCACGCTGCAACTCAGATTTGGCCTCCTGCTCCTCCTCGAACTGCTCTCTCAGGAGATCACAGTCATGCCTGGATGACTGTACTGCATGAGCTAAACTGTTCTTTGCCTGGTACACAGACAAAGAGCCTAAATAAATTATAATACACTGGGTGCGTCTCAATCAGTTCCCTAGTGTACACGAATTCGGGCACTGGTAAGGGCAGTCTAGGAGTTTGGTTCACTACCCATTGGGACACTGAGTGTGGCATAAGAACGTTGGCCTTGTACATCATCAAAACTAGAATTTTTAAAGAACAGAACTAATATTTTTCATATATTTTATGACGTTTTAGATGTACAATATAGCTAAATAATTTGATTGTTTAGTATACCAACATTTCGTATTTAGCAACATTTCAAACATTAAACAATTATACATGTTTGCTAGATTGTTATTAACCTGTCTATCTATCTTTGTTCATGTTAAATATAAATAAATAACATTTTCTTTTTAGAAAAGCATTTTTCATTTGATGATTTAATTAACTTGATTCATGTTTTGCACTTCAAAATGTCTGTTAAGTTAGCATGGTGTGATTCATTGTGCCCTGATTTTCATGGTGCATTGTGGGACTTTTCAGGGTATGAATGTTTCAGTGCACTGGAAGAATTTTGTGATTGAGATAGTCAAATATGGCAATTGAAATATGGCAAGCTGATGTTTCAGGAGAAATTACTTCAGTCTTTGGTGGTCTTTTAGAAATCATACTAATATTCAGATTTTCTGACCTTTTTTTTATCAATTTAATGCATCCTAGCTGAGAAACGTATTTATTTCTTCTTCTTTAAAAAAAGGTTTTGGTGCCAAACTTTAACGTGGAAGAGTTCAAACTATTTCTTAATTTCTTAAGCAAAAATGTATTTCTAAAACTTTATAAATGCTTTAATTCCAAAATAATGGTTTATTTCTTCAGCAAGCATTAATAAATGTAATTAATTGTGGTTAGAAATGTTTTTGACACCCCTGTCACAAAATGTTTGTAAATCAAGGCTCACTTTGGATTCCTCTTCTAGCTGTTTCTTCAGCTCATCCACAGTTTGGCCGAAGGCGATCTTTGTCCGTTGCAGTTGCATGACCAGAACCTCTTTCTCTTCCAGCCTGCGACTGACCTCAGCTGTTAAAAGAAAGAAAAAAACATGGGTGCTTCCATGTTCCATGTTCCAATCCAATTTTTTTAAGTGCAGGACACTGACCACTCTCTGTCTGGGCCCGTGCCTTTTGAGAAGTGACATCCATTAGCTGCCTCTGCAGTTCCTCAACCTTGGTTTTAGACTCATTTAACTGGTCCTCATACATCCTGCACATCTTCTCTGTTGTAGTCTGCAAACAATAACAATCATATATGTCTTTGTATATCATATATGTCTTAACCACAAGCTCCACAGACCCGAACAATGTAAGTATCAGGAACGTTAGACACATGGAGATGTCTTACTTTGGCTCTGGAGAGATGTTCCACGTTAGATGCCAGATCTTCACACTCCATTCTGGTTTCTGCCTTTTCCTTCTCCAGCTTCTGTTTGACCCTCTGCAGGTTGTCCAGTTGCTCCCCCATCTCAGCCACTGTGTCTGCATGTTTTCTCCGTAGCATGGCTATAGTGGTTTCATGATGCAGCGAGGCTTCTTCCAGGTCTCTGCGCAGCTTTATAAAGTCAGCCTCGCGCTTCTTGTTCATCTCGATCTGAGCAGTAGTAGCACCTCCTGCTTCCTCCAGACATTCACTCAGCTCTTCCAGTTCTCTGGACACGTCACTGCGCTGCTTTTCCGACTTTGATCGAGCTGCTCTTTCAGCCTCAAGTTCCTCCTCAAGCTCTTCTATACGTGTCTAGAAAGAGTTTACCATAATGTTAATAACAGATTATGTTATTATATCTATAGCCAAACAATAACTTTACCTGTAATTCTTTTATTTTCTTATGTAGTTGAATGACCAAGGCTTGTTCCTCTTCGATCTTTGCACCTATTTGAACCATTTCATGGTCTTTCCTTGAGAAAGAAACAAGTGCAGATTTCATTAGCGCTCATATGATCATACCAGTGTTGAGTAATTAATGACTAATTACGTCATTACAATTGTATTTAAATTATTTTAATAATTACTTGGTTCTAAAAGTAACTGAGTAATTAATTTAGTAGATAACTTGACCAAATATTAAAAATTCACATAAATAGTGCATTGAGAGACAACAAATTTACAACAAGTTTGAGTAAAACAGGACCTTTTAGTTGTGTTACAAACTATAACACTTAGATTTTAAACAGTAAATGTATCAAAACAAATAGAATTTCAAATGAATGACACCATATTTCATACTTATGATATATTGGCATAGATGTAAATTTAATTGTTTACTAAGCATGTGCAGTTGTTGGACAAATTAATCATTCTTTATTTGAAAAATGTTGTTAATATGCTAAATATCTGAATAACAAAAATATATATTTTTACAATTACTCTGCTTCTCCAAATTATACATTATTGCTATGAACTAATTTCTCAATTTTTTTATTTTATTATTAAGCATATGTTATTGTCTTGATAAACAATACATTTTCTTTGTGTACAGTGTTCAAGGCAAGGCAATATTATAATTAACTATAATTTAAAGTACCTATAGATGAAAAGTAATCCCCCACTTTACGTTTTCAGTGTAAATGTACTAAATCTAACTACAGTAACTAGTTACTTTGTAACTAATTACACCCAACACTGGATCATACTGCATTTTTGTAGCACAGTAAACAATTCTTACTTCTTCAGTCTTTCCTCCAGCTGCTGTTTGCTGTTTTCTAAATCCATGGATGACTCAACGGAAAGCTTCAGATCTCCCTCAAGCTTTCGCTTTACTCGTTCCAGATCCATACGCACTTTCTTCTCTTGCTCCAATGAGCCCTCTAACTGTTGAGTAAGGAAATAATAATAAACAGTGAGGTCTAAGAAATCTTTTACTTCACTATTGTGCTAGGTTAGAATATTGTGTAGAAGTACAGATGGTTATAGACTCTTATATAATCCGTTTTTAAGATTATGTGATGTGTGATGGTCGATGTGCAGTGCCGATTTTTAAAATCAAAACAGTTTGTGCACACTCTGATGTGATGCACAATATATTAGCAGCTATATAGTTTTCTTAACAAATTACTGTATGAGCATTTTTGTCACGTAACTAGACTGGACAATGATGAATCTATCTAATGTGCATGTGTCAAGCATACTGTACATGAGTCCACTTCATACTCACATCATCCACCTGCTGCTCCAATTTGATCTTGGCCTTGGACAGCATGTTCACTTTGTTCTCCTCAGACTGCAGGTCTTCCAGAGCCTGGTGATGGGCATCCTGGAGGGCTTTCTTCTCTTTACTCAGCCTGGAAATGGTTTCGTCCAATGCTGCCATTTCCTCCACCAAGTTTTTCACCTGTGATTCAAGTAAAAACTTGCTAATCCATTCCTTAGAGAATCTGGAGCATACCACATTACCCCATTCTGTGAATATATCAATGTTACCTTGTTCTCAGTAGCATGTTTTTCCTTCTCCACCTTGGCCAGAGTAATCTCCAGATCATCCAGGTCTTTCTTTAGCTCGATACACTCATCCTCAAGTTTGCGTTTCTTGGCTAGGATGGTGGCGTTCATCTCTTCTTCATCCTCCAGCCTCTCCATCAGCTCCTTAATTTTTCCCTCCATCTGGATCTTAGCCTTGATCAGCAGGTTACAGCGGTCCTCAGCGTCAGCCAGGTTATCCTGCTCCTGGGGTCAGAATCACTCAAATCACTCTTTTGTCTTTGACTCATTTCATAATATATTATGGATTTTTAAGTTGTTGTGTTGATATAAATTACATTCTGACACTCACAGCTTGAAGTTGTAGTGACAGGTCATTTTTCTCTTGTACCAAAGACACCTGTTTCTCCTCTAACTCTTTCCTCTTCACCTCAGATCTCTCCAGAGCCTCCTTTAGCTTCTGAAACTCCTCCTTCAGTGTTGCAAGTTCCTTTTCTGTAGCTGCGCTCTTCAACAGTGGCTTGATCTTGAAGAACAGACACATCCACGGCCAGTTCTTCACTGCATAAAAGGCCCGAATGTTCCATTGAATCACCATTAGAGCTTCCCTGAGTGAAGATAATCAGATGATGGGTCAGCGGCATACTACAGTGACTAACATATGTCATGTATATGCGTCAGCTAAATTCACTTGTCATTTCACCTTTTAGTACCAAACTCTGTTTGGTACACACAGTTTATAAATTTTTGAGAGTGACAACTGCAATGTACAACCAAATTAACAGTAAAAAATCATTCAAGTAGCAACATGTATTTACTAATAATGAACATTAACTAGTTGTTAATGATGAATTTAAAAGCATCAGAGTTGCATGATGCAAAAAATTGTGTTGCCATTTCTTGGATTGAAAAAAAAATTCAAATCTCATAATGAATAAAAATAAGCTCATAGAAAATTTAACCTCAAAGAATTATTTGGGAGATAAGACACATTCCAAAATGCTACATGTGCTAACTTCTTAAACTGAATTGGTTTTATGAGTCAATTCCTAACATGCCCAAATAAACTAAATAAATGTATTTTATGAGGACGTGCCAAGTGTGCTTTGACTGTTCCACTTTATAGTATGTATGTGGCCAAAGATAAGGTTTATAAACATTTGTCTAGTTCTCACATTAGAAATGTACACTTTATGTTGATGTTGAGAAACTTTAATATAATCAAAAAATATTCTGTACCATAAAGTAAAATATAACAGCAGTGTTGTTGAATCTATTTACATTTGTTTATCCATCTTAATCATTATTTTTAATAATCGGATCAAGATGAATGCTTTCACACTCTCTCAAAACTCTTTCAAAACTTTGCCCTTTAAGTGCATCAAAGAACCCTTGTCCATTTTGTAGCCCGCTCCCCTCGCTCTCTGCTCATGTTGTTCTAAATTAGCTCAGTATATCTAGCACCAAATAGGGCCAGGCTGCCACACGCCATTGTTTGGTGTGTTCTATATCAGTAATCCCACTGTGATACTGAACATGCCTAAAGAGTAAATCAATTCCGCATTGCTGGAGCGGCAACACAATCAGGAACAGTCAAAGGTCGGGCAGAGGTTGTTGATTATCTAAAGCTGAACCCATCTGAAGAAACAAGAGGACTTAATCCCCTGTCACCTGGGATGGCATTTCAGCAATTTTCAGCCTGCTCCCAGCCATATCCATTCTGGACAAAAGAAGGTTATTTATAACGAAGACGGGAAGGGGACTTTGGTAAGGAACCAACTGGTATGTGCGCTGTTTGCGGGATATATGACCTACCTCCACACCTGCTTTTGTAAATGCCATTTGGGGCGGAGGGGGTTTAACTGGCTTTTTCTGTAGTGACCACACATACACACAAAACATACGGACGCACGCCAGACACACGCCACAACATAGTCCACATACACTTCAGACATTCCTCCCATAGATTTGCAGGCTCGCAGGCCCGTGCACGCTCTCAACAGTTTATCATCATGCTTTGAACAGGCTCAAGGAAATTATATCTGCAATCTGACTCTTGAGATTGTGAGTAACAGCAAAACTATTTGTGTAAAGTTATTTAGATATTGTCATGGTTTTGACATACTTCTCTTTCATCATCCTCTTGCGCTCCATCCGCATGAGTTTGCCCCTGCAGAAGGCCTGCAACAAGGTGAGCACTTTAGAAAGCCGTTCATCCCTCATGTCCTCCAGCTGTCCAAGTAGTCCTGCTTTAAAGAAGACCTGAAGGAGAACAGATTGACAGCCTGGAATAAGTTTAAATAATTTTTAGTTGTAGTAAATACAGGAAGGATGCAAGAAAAGACAGATTTTTTAACCTTGCTGTGGCCAAACTTGTACTGCGTGTGGTCAATATCCAGAGACCCAAGCAATTTCTCCACAGCTTTCCTGCTGTCCACGTACGTGTCCTCTGGGATGGCCAATGGGTTCAGGATACGGTAGCTGGTAAATAATGAATGTTTAGTTTTATATTTTTCAATTAGGGTTGTGCACCATTCAGAAATTACTTTAGAATGGCTTTTAAATTGCAACATTTGAACTGAAAAAGATCAAGCCAAATGTGAATATTTGGAAGTAGAATTGAGATTAAGTTAAAAGCCAGAATAGAATGAGGGACAGATGAGGACTCATTTTGGTCAGTCAGATCAAGTAAATGAATGAATGAATGAATGAATGAATGATTGATTGATTGATTGATTGATTGATTGATTTAACTTTGGATAAGAACACTACATCCTAGAATACACAACCTCTGTGACCCATGGCAAAGTCTCACCGTTGTTTAAACTCTGCATAGAGAATGCGGTTTGGAAATCCTTTTCTGCAAATGCGGATTCCTTCCAGAACTCCATTACAACGAAGCTGGTGCAGAACCAAAAATGGCTCCATCATACCTATCAAAGACAAGTTACAACAGAAATTGAAGATTACTGGTATGATGTTAATGGTACATATGGTTAATCTTCTACACCAGGGGTGCCCAAACTTTTTGGTATGATGGGCAAAAAACCAAATATCATTGAGAGCCGTGGGCCGAAGATAAATATACCAAACTATTTTAACTTAAAGTTGGCCATGGGTAATTTCTTAATTCATTTCATAATATTCACAAATAAATATAAAGCATTACTTTGAATTGTATTAGCTAATGCACTATCATGTTTTTAATTATAACTTATTGCAATAAAAAACATAAACAATCACATTTACAACACAGTGTAGTTCAATGCTGTATACACTAGTCAAGCAGAATCTGCCTTTGCCTTGATTCGCTCACCAAAGTCTCCGCATTGTCCTTTATCCGTCAGGTGACAATATGTACATTTTAAACTAAATCTGATTAATTCAAACCATTTAAATTGAAACATTTAATTTCAGTTAGCTTTTTTGTAACTTAACAATAAAAGTTAGAAATGCCAATCTCTAAACCATCCCCATCATTCTCTCCCTCAGATGGGATGGTAGGCCAAATCAAAGGTTACCATGGGCCAACTTTGGCACGCGGGCCCTAGTTTGGGCATCTCTGCTCTACACTGAATATTTTTTTGTACCTGGGTTCTTGGCTTCATTAGGAATAATGCATCGCACAAAATGAGGCTGAGTGCTTCTCAAATTAGTCATCAGCTTGTTTAGATTCTCCTAAAGAAATGGAGAAAGAACAATTCAACATGCAGTCCATAATGCAGATTTTGAAACGGTTTACATTCTCCACACTATTTCTGCTAACTACTGCATGGGATCTTACCTCGTCTCTGCATGTGTAGATGGTGAAAGCTGAGCCAGCACAGACTTAAAGTGATGTTCATGGGTCAGATTACCTAAACATCACTGCAAGTCTTAACTGGCTCACTCTCTTCTTATTTACTCTGAACATTTGCAGATATTTCAAACTGAGAAAATCCAGTACCACCTCACTTTTACTCACCTTGTGCAGCTGGGACACTGTTTGGAATGATGCTCCTTTCTTCCTCTTCTCTTTGCTCCCTGGCTTTGCTTCTGAACCTGTAACAGTACATGTAAAACGTCTCAGTACAATCAGGTTCATACGAATCAACTCTTTAATATCAGTTACAGTATGCACCTGAATCTAAGCTGATGAAGTTCTCGAACAGGCTTGCCATTAACTTGTTGGACGACCTCTGAAAGATCCCAACCACTGTTTCATTTAATGGATCTCGGTTCTTGTCGAGCCATCCATTGATGTTGTACGGCACCTGACAACATACATTATGTGAGCCGATATATTATATGATAAGTGAATTATAGTGATCAAGGATTTTATCTACACTTGAGCTATCACAGTTGTGCTATTGAGCAAGGCATTTGACCTCAGCTTGCTCTAGACTATTGCATACTGTAAGTAGCTTAACAAATTCCACTGGCTCCAGGAATGTGGCTTATAAAGAGTCTATTGTATGCTATGGTAAATATAGCCAGAAAATATGTGTGTAAATATGACATTATTTCCACTCACCACTCCAGCGTAATGCACCAGCTCAAAGTGTGTGTCGTATTTGCGTTTTTTGTCTGGCCTCGGTTTCAGGAAATTGGGAGACTTGCCAAGGAGATTATCATAGAGTTTTGCTTTGAAGCTGCTCTCCGTGGCTTTAGGGAACATGCACTCCTCCTCCAGAATAGACAGTATTCCCAACGGCTGCAAACAAAGCAAGAGGGATGTAATGGCTAGGTTTACTTACATGCTTTCACATCATTATATGTCATTCTATATATATCAACCTTCTCAATGAGGTCAATGCAGGCCTGCAGGTCTAATCCGAAGTCTATGAAAGTCCATTCAATGCCCTCTGTCTTGTACTCTTCTTGCTCGAGGATAAACATGTGATGGTTGAAAAACTGTTGAAGTTTTTCATTGGTGAAGTTGATGCACATTTGCTCAAAGTTGTTGAACTGTTCAGAGAACGAAAAGGAAAGAGCTGTTTTAGGCACTGAACTATATATAGTGTGTTTCTGAATACTATTTTTATTCATAGTACATCACTTTCACAGGAGGGCTCAGTGCATTGCTCAAGTACTACAGAATGAACAAACACGTTAACCCATGACTGTGATTTTGATCGTAATCGTTGTGTATTTATACAGCGCAGGAAAGTACAAATACCGCATTTTGGTGTGATTTATCACAACATGTCCAATAAAAATCACATGGTAGGTTTGTTCTTTGTTCCGGTTTGGCTGTTCTCTGTTGCTGTTTTGTTACCAAATACATTTGAAATCAATCCCATCTAATGTATTTTCGACTACCTCTTGAAGTACTTGAAAGTTGAAAAGTTCAAAACATTTTAGACCCTATTAACACTTCTATTTAGCATTGACCATTTGTGATTGGACTGACAGAAAACATCTTAATAATCTTAGCTACCAGTGGTAAACAAATTGACTAAATTTGATTCTTTTGCAATTCATTTAATTTATATTTCTCTTGCAATATCCATTATTTGTCAGGATTTCTTTTTAAACTGATAAAACAAAATAGTTGGTGGTAGTAGGAGGTTGATAGGAGTTATTAAAAAATGTTTTTAAGATTTTATAAATACAAGTCATTACAATCATTTAACAGTAACAATTAATTGGAAATCCATGTTTATACCCATGTCAACTTTTGTGTCTTTTAACTCTAACATCCAGATGTAATGTGCAAATCATAGGTAAGGTGTAATACAAAGCAATGTACAAGACATTTTTATTGATGGTAACCAATCAACCTACCTCAAAGATCTCAAAGCCTGCTATGTCCAGCACTCCTATGAAGAACTGACGTGGGATGGCTGTATACAGGGTTTTATTAATTCTGCCCACCAGCCATTTAAACATGCGGTCATATGTGGCTTTGGCCAAAGCACCAACAGCATAGGTCACCTATCATGACAAAAATGCACAGTTCCTCTCACTACTAGGCAAGATTTTACCGCAGAGATACTAACGCATCATTTACTTTACAAACTGACCTGTTCAACTGTCTGTCCTCTGACAATGTACTCATTGCCCACTTTCACTCGAGGGTGAAGCAGTCCCTTTATGAGGTCAGCTGAACTGATCCCCATGAGATAGGATGCTTTGTCTGCACCTGTGTAACAAAATCACAATGTTTAGTCAATCCAAGACACTAACTGAAGAAGCTGCTTATGACAGGATCCTTCTTACTTTCAGTGCCATCTGCTTCTGCTTGCTCCTCTCTCTGCTTCACTTTGAACTTCATGTTGCCAAAGTGCATGATGGCACTAACTATCTTGTAACAGCCATACTTCTCCTCAGGAGTGAATCCAAGCGTGTCCATCGCATGCTAGAAGGCAAGGTAAGCAAGTTGCCTTATTTGTGGATGTTTAATGTGGAATAATTAGAATCTAAGAATCTCTTTATAGGATTCTCTATCATACAAGCAGTGCTTACATCAGTTGCGAGCAGCTCATCGCCATCATCCATGTTGTCCACAGTTATAACACCCTGTGAGCAGAAGTGGTAGTCGAAGGGATTTGATGACACCAGCAGCATGTCTGTTTAACAGATGGACAAGGTTTGGTTTTTAAGTCACATGACTCAAATGAATATCATTAGTATTGTCGCCATTTTAAAATGCAGTAAATGGTTAAACATTTTGTTTGTCTTCAATGGATCTCTTGTTATAAAAATAAAGTTGTGTTGTTACATATTTGAACCAAATCTCAAAAGTGTCCAATGGATAGTTCAATAAATTACAACTCTTAGAAATTGAATAGAAAATCATAAATATATGTCAGGCCAAACTTTACAAGTTTACAAAAAAAATCTTATTTTCACATAAAATAAATAGACCTATTATTAATAGTTTTTTATTTTTATTTTTTCTATGTCACACCATATGACGGCACAGTTCAGTAAAAAGTGTTAAAAACAGTGAAAGAATTAATTAAGTTAGTGACCCCTTATACTGTATTTTCTCAAACATCAGACTTCAAACTACACAAATATATCTACTTTTTCTTCAAAAATGTTGTTTTACAAAAAAAAAGCACTTTTACTGCTTATTTGTCAACTATATGCTTATAGTGTCCAAACTTGGTCCTGGAGTGTCACTATCCTACAGAGTTTAGCTTGAGCCATAATTAAAGACACTTGAACAAGCAAATTAAGGTTATAAAAGTTATTCCCAATGTCAAATGGCTTACCAGACTATCAGGGGTCGCCGTATGAGCATGTCTGTTAAATCTACGAGACCAAAAGATCTCTCTGCAGCCATTATGCACCCTTGGCAAACACTTCTGCCAAGTCGTACTGAGATGAGCTCCAGGCAAACACCCATGTGACAGTCAAAGCGCCATTACATCAGGAATGTGCAGACTCAGAGGAAGGGTTCTCAAGGGTTTAGTGGAGCCATTTGGATTGGGTATTACCAGAAATTTGCTGGCAAGTGTTTTGAAGCTGGTGAAATCTAAACTCTACAAGACTTTGGCCTCCAAAAGTGGGACTGGGCACCTCTAGTATATATTATAGATGTTTTCTCTATATACCTTGGAGTTCTGGCTTCCTGTGCGAGAGGATCTGGTAGTAGATGTGGTAGCTTCTCTCTCCCGTTTGCTGAAAAATAACTCTGGATTTTTCCAGAAGGTCTAAAGAATGGAAAATTTAAAATGAAAAGAGATTTAAAGTAATAACAATACATTTATTCAACACAAATAAACAGACAAACAAAATAAAATACAAATTCATACATGAAATAATTTATTGAAATAGAAATATCTTAGAATATCTTAGAATAATCTTATTTCATATGAAAATGAATTATTGTAAGGAAACATAAGCATGAAGGCTCAACCCAAAACATGATAATCACATAATCATCATATGAACTATAAAAAAATTTAAAATAGTTACAAATTGCCATGAGATTGTGTTTAGTCTATAGATAGTAATATTTTTCAAACCAGCTTACAGATGTCAATGTCAGCAGATGCAAGTTTCCCTGTAGGAGCAAAATGGATTCGTATGAATTTACCCTGTGTTGAAGAAAGGGGAAACAGTGAAACGTGACTCTATAAACAAAAGAAATAAAGTTTAAGATGTTGTGCTCCTCTGTAATGTCCACACTCACAAAGCGGGATGAGTTGTCATTCCTCAGGGTTTTTGCATTGCCAAAAGCTTCCATGGCTGGGTTGGCCTCAATGATCTGATCCTCTAATGTACCCTGTTTATGTTGAGAAATGTGTGAGTTTTTAATCAAACACCAAAGTTTACATCTAAGAGTAGGGTGGAAGAAGCTAATGGAAATGAAATATTATCTATCATGATTGAGGGGAAAGTAGATGAAATCAGGGGGTTTTCCCAAAAAATGACAAGAGTGAAAAAGGAACTTAAAATGTTAAAATCAAGAGGCAAAATGAGAGACATTGCAAAAAAAAAAGGGATTGAGCAATGTAAAGAGTGGTATAAAAAAGGGTTTATAAAAACATATTGGAACGGGAATACAACGCTTAGGGTAACAAAACTCTGAGGGTCACTCCCTATTGGTTAAAAGGATGTCTGTAAATCCAAAAGGAATATATAAACATTTAGACATGATTAAAAATCCCCAAAAACAAGATGTAGAGGAACAAAAGAAAGACTCATGGGGAAACAAAAAACAAGGGAAAAGGATGGGTGATGACAAAAAAGCACAGAAGTGAAGTTTCTGCTCTTACTCCTTTTTTGCCCCCTGCTTCGCCAAGAGCAGCTATAATGGCAAAATACTGAATTACACGTTTCGTGTTGACAGTTTTGCCAGCACCGGATTCTCCGCTAGGCATGGACAAAATTGATGTGAAATATACATGATACAATATTAAATCCAAGAAGAAAGACAAAAAAAAGAAAAAAGGAATCTCTTCAAAATGGTAAAACCCATTTTTTATACCGCTTCATGATTAAATAATGAGCAAAGAGTAGGATTTCAGATCATTCTGCAATACTAAAACATTAGAATGACATGGACGGTCACTTACGTGATAAGCATTGACTGGTTTTCACGATCTACAGGGGAGAAGATTAAATGGTAAGTGCAAATAAAATGCTATATAAGCATGTTATATAAGGCTGGTGTTTCAGACTGTACTTTTTAGCATGTCATTGTAGGCATTGTCTGCTATGGAATAGATGTGAGGTGGAACATCTGAGCGACGCTTTCCCTTATATGCTGCAACCACTTCAGAAGAATAGACGGGAAGCCATTTATACGGGTTTACTGTCACACAAAACAGCCCTGAATATGTCTGTGGACAGAGAGATAAGAACATGCATAAAGACTTATGCAACCCTGAAATTCTAAAAACAGAAACTTGGTTCTCGAGTTAGTTTGAAGCCTCTTTGGATTCAGTAAATGATAATGCAGAGTCTCACATAGATCATCCAGAAACTGTAGCGACGACTGAGGTTGAAAAGAACCGAGGCCTCGTTGAGGTGTGTGAGCATGGCCATGTCTTCCATCAAGTCAAACTTTGGCGGATTCATCTGCTGAATATCTTCCTCTTTCATGGTTAACATCTGTCAGGATTAGATTAAAGAATTGAATTACTACCTCATGATGTGTTTTTCAGTCGCAGAATGATTGTACACTCAAGTCTGCTTGTACGCTCAACTTATTTTTATGAATCCATAAATGCAATATAATGCTAAAACAAGTCTGATTTTAAGAAGCTCACAACATCAATATTTTCATATTCAATAATAATTAACAAATTACCCTTTAATCTGTATTTACAATTTCTTTAATCTGTATTTTTTGATAACACTTTACAATAAGGTTTTTTTTTTTTTTTTTTTACATTAGTTAGCTTTATTATTTATCAAACAAAAGATTTCATGTTATTTTTAACATTATCAAATGCAACTTTTAAATGTATTTGTAAATTGGATATAATAAAACAGCATTAGCGTTAATGAAGATTATTAAATATTTAGGAAAGTAGATTATACATTAATGTTAGGTCCACATTAGGATACTGTGTTACACTTTTCTTTTTTTTGGTTTGCATTTTAATCAAATTTTAATCCTCTAATGGATATTATTACATGGCTGCGTTAAATGAAACCACTTAATAGTAAGACAGAAGGTAAGAAAGATTCATTTTTTTCCTTAAAGCAAATCTTATGTAAATCTGTTTTCTGAAGCAAATACATATTGTAAATATTCTTAACAAAAATAATATAAAACCAAAATAGTGATTCATTTTGTTTTCCATTGTAGTTTCAGAAAAGGGCAAGAGCAATTTCACTGTTACTGACCCTTCCATCTTTGGTCTCCACCATGACTTTGTCTCCGTCTGTATCTTTGATCTCCACCTCAATGTAGGCTTCTTTCTCATCTGGAATCCAAACACGTTTCTTCCCTGCACAGAAATCAACTGCCAGGTAAATAATAACATTACATACTATGGTAGATTCCCTTATATGTGAATGCTGCATATTATACATTTTCTGTCATGTAGGCTATAACATAAATATAAAAATTGTATTGACTTGCATATACAGTAGAGTATAAACATAATACTGAGCCTGTTTTATGTCAAGATAGGCTAGGCCATTTCACGTGCACAATACATGCTCATCTCATTATGCATTATGTGACTGAATGGATTGTGTGACAGTACCATCAAACGCATGGGACTGCGCGGCGAGTTGCTCCAGGTTGGTTTTACGCAGAAATGTGGCCGCTTCTCCAAACTCCCTCAATTCCATAAAACGGGACATGATTAACTCTTCCGGTCCCGGACCTGCACTCAAGCACCTGTAACGTCGTAGAAACTTGGTTAGAAGACTTTTTTCCGCTTTGTTTTGTTTCTCTAATCCACAGAAGAAGAAAAAACAATTATCCAAACAGCGCATGCATTTGAGCACTAACCTCAGTAACGTCTAAAAGCGTTGGCCTCGATACAAGTGTCCCGGTGCTCTTTTATTGTTTCCCTCAAGGTCAGAGTTTTGGAGATATGTCAGATATCCCCATGTGTTCGTGTGTGTTCGGGTGCTCATTGGCTGTGTGGATGCGCGGCCCGGCCCTGCGCGATCACAAAAGGCAAACAGGTTTGACGGAACCGTACTGTAAGAGTTATTTTTAAAACGACATTGTTGTTTGGTTGTGATTTATGCACTGCTGTCCAGAGGTTAAATGCATGACCCTTTTCTATTTTGTTAAAGACTGATATGATGGGCAAAAAAAGTGATCTCAGTACAACGGTAAAACGCATTAGGGTTTAAATCCACCCAGTAAAAACGAAATATCCTTTTTGTATATGCAACGGTGTTTTCTACCAATATTTATGTAACCACAAACGTTTGCTAGGTCAAAATATAGCCAAACAACGCATTAAACTGCAACTCGAAAGCAAAGAACAGGAGACACTTTAGTAACTTATTTATTATTTCTTTACATAAATAAACGTATTTATTATTTATGTGTTTATTTATTACGATGAGAAATAAACGCAATTAATCTTGGATTTGGTAGATATTTTGTTTCCTGTCTAGAGAATTAAAGAAGTGAAAATCCCAATTATTTAATGATGTACAGTTAAAGTCAAAATTATTCGCCCTTCTGTGAATGTTTTTTATTTATTTTTATTTATTAATTTTTTTAATATTTCCTGAATGATGTTTAACAGAGCATGGCAATTTTCACAGTATTTTCTATAATATTGGTTTCTTCTGGAGAAAGTTTTATTTGTTTTATTTCAGCTAGAATAAAAGCAGTTTTTATTATTATTTTTTAACCATTTTAAGGTCAATATTATTAGCCCCCTTAAGCCATATAGTTGTCCAATTGTCTACAGAACAAACCATCCTTATACAATGACTTGCCTAATTACCCTAACTTGCCTAGTTAACCTAATTAACCTAGTTAAGCCTATAAATTACACTTTAAGCTGAATACTAGTATCTTAAAAAATATATAGTAAAATATTATGTACTGTCATCATGGCAAAGATAAAATAAATCAGCTATTAGTTATATTATGTTTAGAAATGTGTTGAAAAAAACCTTCTCTCCGTTAAACAGAATTGGGGAAACAATATAAAAGAATTAAAATTTAACAGGAGGGCTAGAAATTCTGACTTCAACTGTATATCTTAAAATATAATTATATTTATAATGAATTTATAATAATACTTATATTTAATTCTTTTAAAATGACAACACACAGGCACACACAGTAATTAGTTTATATGCTTATGCACTGGAAAAAAAACACTCCAATAATTAAATAATAATAGAATTCACAAAAAAACGAAAAACAACTAAATGGCAAGTAACATTGAATTATTGACAGATTTAAACAAAAAAAGCTATTTAATAATGGTTGTTTTATTAGTAAAATACCTATAATTATTTATTTAGATAACAAATAGAAAGGTAATTGCATTTGCTATATTTTAGATATAAGACTTCAAAATCCCAGTATCATTATATTTGTAGTCATCTATTTATTGTGTTATTACAGACACTTAAATGTGTGTTTATTTGCAATAAATAAAATAATACACACTGAAAAATATGGTACAAAACTTATTCAATTGTTCAATTAATTGCAAACAAAGGGGAGTAAGGCAAGTAACATGCTGCCTTAAACAATTTTGTTTTATAAAAAAATTATTTGAAACAATGACAATGACAATGATTATTGCATTGCTTTTATATAATAATTACTTTGTAAATGTACACATCAACAACATACCAGTTTAAATACATGGACCATCTAGCTCAAACAATTCAGAGAACTATCGGGATTTTTAAGAGTAGGCTTAAAGTGCGTAACGACAGGATAAAATGTGGTATTTAAAGGGGATGGCATACTCTGTCTACAACAGTGGGCTTCCTATAACGAACTTAACTTAGATAAGAACTGTTTAAAAAAAAACTGATGCAGTCCTTTGCTGTTGGGTATCTATCTTTGCCTCATTTGACAGACTAGTTGAAAGACATCGTGGCATGTTCAATATAACACACAAGATCTGCATAACGTTCATACTATGTTACTGATACAATCAGATCCTCCTCAGCAAATAGGCGCCTCCGAAGCTGTCGACCTTGAGGGGTAAAGCTGAGATAAGTGTCCTCTAGCAGAATCCAGAGCCCACTATGTCGTCCGAAAATAGAAGAGAATACAACTCCTGTTCCCAATAGCCGGCATTCCGTGCAGAGATAGCCATGCTGTCTGGCATGGGTTTGTGGTTAAAGAGGCGGTGCTCTGTTTTGTTTCCCTTAGAAATTACTGAGAGTGATCAGCCAGCATTCAAACACTGAGAGAACGTCCACTATCTCACTCCTATAAATACTCTCAGGGGTACACAGATGTCCACATTTATGTTTGTTGTGTGTTTAAATTGCATGTGCTGTTAAACTCTGTACCCTGAGTGACTAAGATTATATATTTTTTATTTAGGTTTAATTCTATGTATTTTTTGCTTTACGCATACAGTAAAATTTTTTTATATATATATCATTCATTTTCCTTCTGCTTAGTCCCTTTATTCATCAGGGGTCGCCATAGCGGAATGAATCGCCAACTTATCCAGCATATGTTTTACGCAGCGGATGCCCTTCCATACACACTCATTCACACACATACACTACGGCCAATTTAGTTTATTCAATTCACCTATAGTGCATGTCTTTGGACTGTGGGGGACACCGGAGCACACGGAGGAAACCCGCGCGAACACGGGGAGAACTCCACACAGAAATGCCAACTGATCCAGTCGGGACTCGAACCAGCGACCTTCTTGCTGTGAGGCGACAGTGCTAACCACTGAGGCACCATGTGTTATTGTTTACACCAAACAATAAGTGATTTTAAAGGAATAAACTATTTGAGTGTCAGTATAAAACTTGAGCGACCCACTGCAATATATTCATCTACAAAACACCTAAAAATAGAGCATATTGCAAGGACTTTCTGAGAAACCGATTCACTATGACTTTCTAAAGCAGAGTGAACCATTTAATAAAGTACTGATTGACTAGAATGAATCAGACTTTCCAACGCTGCATTGTAGGCCCAGTCCCAAGTGGCAGACTTCATGTGCATTAGCAGTGTTGTTTATGTCCCATAAATCCATAAGGTGTCCCATTCTTCATTTTGGCCAATCCCAAATTAATACCCTAAATCCTTGAAGCTCCTTTTCTAATCAAGCACACCTGAAAAATAAAACAAAGATATTTTGTGTTTAAAACAAGGCTGATTTTGGGCTGTCAGTGAAAATCTAATAGACGTCTAACAATAGTCCAAAAATAGACCAGTCATCAAATCGACAGGAATAAACGACTGTCCATGTGAAGTCTGTCTAATCTGTGTATTTGATGACTAGTCTATTTTTGGACTATTGTTGTCTATTAGATGTTCACCGACAGCCCACATTTAGCCTTGTTTTTGTCAAGACATCTATGTTCAGACATCTGTTAGATGCTTTTAAACACAAAATTGCATGGTGGGCCTTCAGAATTGTTTGAAAATTATGGCGAGGTGTTTTGAGCCAAACTCTGAAGCATAATGGCCCTCCAGCAGTAGAGTTGCCCACCCCTGCTCTAGACTCTTAATAAGAATGGTTCTATATTAGCATCAGTAGGGGCGTTTGCACTGGGTAATTACAGGAAGTCAGTGATTAAAAACTAGCCACCAGGCCCTGGATTCCCAAAGACTAATTTCTTCCTGGAGCATTTTCCTGGTTGAATTCACAGCATCAGTAGGAACTCTGAAGTGATGTTATCTCGCTGACAATAACATCAAGTGCTGCATTCAACAAAGTTGACAACTGGAGGATGCAGGACGCTGTGATTGAAGCTTTGTTTTCATTGTGTGTTAAGCGATAATGGAGATGGAGTCTAGACTTGTAAGTTATGCAGCGGAAACAGCAAAAAGGAGGACTAATGATAACTTGTAGCGCTACATATCACCCAGGCTGAGAAAAGAACACAAAGCCGAAGGCAAAGGCAACAGGTGAATGTTCAGATGTGCCATTGAATGTGTGTCTCGTAAATCTGTAAAATCTGTAAAATCTGTAAAATACTGTAATCTGTAAAATACTGTAATCTGTAAATCTGTAAAATACTGTGCCATGTTTTGTATGGCCTACATTTGCCCTATCAGCATACACTTGCATCCTAAAAGAGGAACTAATGTAGTTTCCCAAAATGGTGTTCCTAGAACTACAAATTCCCAGTTTATGACATGCTCTGTTGTGAAAGTCCCTAATAGTTTCATGAACAACACTTTAAACATTATTATTATTATTATAATTATTATTATTTAATTTTGGTAAAAGGTTCTTTAGATAAAAAAAAATGAACTGGATTCTAAAAGGTTCTTTGGGAAACCAAAAATGTTTTCTCTTTGGCATCCCTGTGAAAAACACTTTTTGGAACCTTTATTTTTTTTTAAGTCCAATTATTATTGCGGCTTTGACTGTCAGAGCTCGTCTCAGTGTGGGCTTGGCAGAAGTGTTTATCGAGGACAGATGAAAATATTAAATGATGAATGGGACACCTCTATGGACACCTTATTAGACATGCATGCATGTCCTGTGTGGCCTCTATGTGCCCTCACTGCCATGGAACAAGGCAAGATCCTTACAGTCTCTCCTGGACCAGGGATGGTTCAGACAAGTTTAGACATTAAGAGTAACAGTCTTACAGTCCATTTGGTCCAGCCTTGAAAATCTCAGCTCCCTGTAGCTTTATAGTAACTCTTGGACCTTGATTTTCTTGTTCTGGTGTTGGAGTGCAACTGTACATGTTTGCGGTTTTTCAGGACTAATCTTGCCTATCCTGGTCAAAAGTGAGATTCACAGTTAAAGTGGCATTACATGAAAGTGTGGACTCAGAAGAACTCTTTGAGAGTTAATGGTGACATTTAAGATTGAACCTACAGTACAACACTGAGAACCATTAAGGTGATTCACTGACCAGAATTATTAGGATTTTCCGACTTGAAGAGAGTAGATCACTTGGGTAAGTTCTTAACTCTGTTATTAAATGCAGCAATTCAGCCCTTGTCTTTAATGTAGTTACTCTCCAACATTGTCCAATTCATTACAATGTCATTTGCCACAACAGAGCGACTGAAATGGCACATCTGAACAAAGCTTCCAGGAACCAGGGTTTGAAGTTCTACAGATGGTGAGCAGTTGTTACAGATTATCAGCTCTCGTTCAGTGGCACAAGCCTCCACCACAAATGCTAAAAGGTCAGAGGTGGAGGAGGGAGGTCACATTCTGTATACCCACACACAACGGAGGCAATGAAAATACACATAAACTGCCTCTAAATAAATGTTTTCCTCTTGCCAATCATAACATACAGTATCCCCCAATCTTCTAAATCCTACATGTGATCTCTTCACCAAGCGCAGACCTGTGAACCAGATCCCCCACAATTCAGGCTTCTACATTAATTTTTCCCTCTGATTTGCCTCTGACAGCAATGTAAGATCCTCGCTCACAGCGACAACCCCCCCACACTTTTGCACCTGTGTGTGATTGAGAGCCAGAATGAAGAGAAGGAGAGTTTGGGAAACCCTAGATGCCCTGATCTCAGGATTTCCAACCAGCCCTTCCCCACAAATCGGCAATAATGTAAGCTAATCAGTCTTTTAGCAAGCGACTCAATGGATGAAGACAACCAGTGCCGTTCTCCCCCATCCAGCTCCATTGTGTCAGGTCTCCACCATCAGTTTCACACACACTCAAACACATAGCCTAGATATGAACACCCACAGCTGTTTGTCTATTTTAGTCTGGATTTTGACAGCAGTATATCTCTTCCCGCCCCCCTGCCCCAAGATCCCCCGTAACAATCCCTGACGCCTTCACCAGAACAATAGCCAGCAGCTCACATAAACCTTTTAAACTTAGAAAGCGCTCAGGATCAAGAATAGCCCAGCCATTCTGGCGCAAGCCCCTGCCATACCGTAAGCCCAGAGAGGACGGACAGAGTTAACAAGGCTTTGGGTCAGTGCTGACTACAACAGTCCTAGATGTACATTTCAAATCTACAGTGTGTGCGCAGATGCTCAAAGTTTCAGTTATGTTTTATAAAACAGAAAATTTGACTCTTGACTCCAATTCTGGTTGGCTGAACCATGTTTAAAGTCATTGTTAAATATGTACATATACACACCTGTGAAAGCCCTCCAGTTCTATGTTAATACAACAAACTGATTTGTTGCTTGACCACCATAAACAGCACACACTAAGACTAGTTTATCTTTTCATTTTGTCATTATTATTAATTTTAAAGTCGGGAAGTTGCTGAGACTTTTATTTCAGCATGTTGATGTACTTCCAACTGAAACTGAATATTGAGTAGGGGCGGGGCTTTCTTTTTGCACATCATTCTCTAGTAGTAGACTAACGGTTAGAGGGGCGTGGTTAAGAATGACAGAATGACTGAAGCTGTCAAACTGACGTCAACAGAGAAGAACTGCTATTCCAAACGCAGAAGCAAATGATCAGTTTTGATTGAAGATTACCAAAACAAAAACTTGTACTTGTACTTGTACTGATTAATTGTGCAGCTTGTGAATAACAATAAGCGCTAGCAAAATAAACATTGGAAATTTTTATTTCACCAGGACTTGAATGCATTAATAACGATAATAATTCAAATGAAATTAAATTGAATTATTTGCCAAAAAAAAAAAAATGAGAGTGTAATTTCATTTAATAGACCAACAAAAAATACTGTACATTTAATTTTATTTATGGTAAAATCATAGTAGCACTCATACTTCTTGTTTAATTTTAAAACGTTTATATTTGTTATAAATTTGCAGTGACAGAAATGCCATTCTGAAGTGACTGAATGGTGATCATGTAGGCACTCTCATAACCTCAAAACTTTATCTCTCCACCTGTCTTGTTGTCTCTTAACATTCCCAGCATATGCTTATGCTATCATTTTTACTATTTAAATAGTACGATTAAAATTCTCAGCCCCACTTACATAAACCTGCACATCTCCATTCATTTACTGTCTCCTAGAATGGGACAATCAGAACCTTGACAGATTGGAATGGGAAGTGTATATGGGTTAATTCAGTCCGTCTCTCATACATATTGCTATGTAAAATCTCTTAACAATTCAGAGTGCCATTATTGATGGAGTGCAGTTATTGATGGAAATATCCACATGGCTGACTCAGAAAACCCACATTAGCCACATCTAACACTGCAGAAGAACAGACACATGTTAGTACCATATTTACACACAGTTCGATATGTTGCTATTTTTATTGTAGTGTATTTACAGTTACTACACTAATAATTTCTGATGCTGACTGCTGGAATAAAGTTAATGAAATCTATAGTTTTTTATTAATCCATCATGATTTCACTTTGTCCAGTTGAACTAGACAAAACAAATGATTTTTGTTGAAGAAGAAAAAGAAGTTTGTAGTTGGGAAATGAGTGGGGAAAGATTAATTAAATGACATGTAATACAATGGTTTCACCACTAGATACCTGTTTAACAAACACAAACGGGGTGGTGAATGTGCAATAGTTACAGAGAAAAGCACTTTTAGACAGTTAAATTATTGTTGTTCTGCAAGAGGACATGTTTAACCATGATTAAAAGTGACCTTTGTCTGAGTTTAGTGTTTAAGCTGCAGCATTTGATCCAACATGTGATTGTTATTTTTTGGCAGATATGCATTGCTGTGAAATGGTTGTCAGTTGTCATTTGCAAAAATGTGGTTTGAGGGACTTTCCTTAGATCTTTCCTGAGCCATGACTATAGAATATAAAAGGAATTCTTTGTGACAACTCATTGAATTATTAGAAAATAATGCACACCCACCGCAACACAAAATGAAGTGGCTGTTACACCTCGGTGTGCATTATTTTTCTAATGATTCAACAGACCGGAGTCAGTTATGGTTATGCTTATGGTTATCTCACCTAAAATCATTGTTCAGATGTTGTATTTTTAAAATTGTTTTTGGTCCTCAAACCATTGCTGTGGGTGGGACTAGTTTCATACACGTCTCATCCAAAATCTTTTAGTTTGTTTTGATTAGCTGTGTGGTTATCTGAAAATAATGGCACAACCAAGAATCAAGCATACAACAGCACTGTAGTAGAATAGAATAGAATAAACTGATGTCACACAATATTTTGATACAGAACTTCTGAAATGACAGCCTAAAATGAATGGTGCCTGGTTTGACTTGAAAAGTGATTAGAATATTGAGTTAGTGTAGGATTTGTACACATTTAAAAGTACATTAAACTTTTAGACTATTTTTTTCCTGTTATTATCTCAAATAAAGTATTTTTGGAAGCACTTATCTTATACAATATGTTTTTGCCATAGCTATTTCAAACTGGGCAACAAGGGACAGTCATGTGTGAGGAATTAAAAGTTATGGCAGATGAACTGGTTCTGCTTTTGAAGTCACACTTAGATATTAGATGTTATTTCTGGTGCTGTGCACAGGTGGTATACATTCAGTCTGACAAAAGACAAGCACTAATTCTTTATCCACTTTTCAGCATAGATGTTCTTCCTACTTACTCAGTATTGTGGAACTTAATTGGACATGTTCAAGTCCTTTCTTTCTGTTCTTTTCTTTATTTTTTTTCTAGTGATCCTCAGCACTATTTTTTTCCTCAGCACAATTTAGTTGCTACTGCCATCTATTGGACAACATTCTTGTGTGGTTTGAGAATTAATTAGTGATTGTCAGAATTGTTAAATCTTATGCAATTAAATGATTAAATATTGACAAAATAAAAAAATATATTTACCTTAAGTTTAAATTAATTCAAAAACTTTTATCTTACAATTTTTATATTTTTTACTTTAGCTTAATTATTGATTATTGGCCAATAAAGTATTTAATTTAGTATAATTTAATTGAACCTATTTATTGAATACTGCCAAACAAATTAATTAATTTAGTTTGATTTATTTTGACTTGATTATTAAATATTGGCCAATAAATAATATGAGTAAGGTTGTTATTAAATTACATTAAATTGAGTTAATTTATTTATTGAATACTGGCACACGCCTTCTTAAATAGTCTTGTTTCTCAAAATGTATTTAGCTGCGCAATTAATTCTTAATGTCCATAATTATAAAAAATATAATAATATTGTTATAAACAAGCCTTCCGTTTGTCGTAAAACATCCAACCATACAAGACTTGCATTTTAATAATAGTTTCTCCCTCAAATACAGTTATTAAAATGAATGAGCTGCGTGTTCATTGGACTAATATTTTGAAATAAAGTCAGGGGATTATAGTAGCACGTTACTACTGCTCGCAGTAACAAACGCGGATGTTATCAGAGTTATACCTTTCTTATCGGAACGCGTCCTTAAACCCTCAGTTGACCGGTTTATTTGTTTATTTATGGCTGGTCTTGTAATGGCGGAAGAGAAGATGACGAGGGATGAAGCGTTGGCACGTCAGGGCTACAGACACGCGTGTCACGTCATGCTGTATGGAGACTCCAGTGCCAAACTCTTCGGGAAAATCCCAATCAAACATATAGTTTTGGTAAGGAAGAACTAGTGCACTTACTGTAACCTACTGTGACTGTTACATTTATCTGAAGTGTGCGACTACGACAGGTGCGCTACTAAAACAGTCGTGCCATTTACATGAATGTCCTGAAGTTATGAACCTGAATTCACATTACTGTCATTCAGATGCAGATGCGCTTTGATGGCTTGCTGGGCTTTCCAGGGGGGTGAGATTCATCTTTCTGGTCTGCTCTGAATACTTCTTGTTTGTAAATGCACATATATTCTTCGTGAAAGCTTTTATTCTATAATAATTTGTATTTTGTTTAATAGTTTAGTGAACCCGTCCGAAGAGACGCTGGAGGCGGGGCTTATCAGAGAGCTTCAGGAGGAAGTGGGCGTGGCTGTGCCGGTGGGCGTGGACAATCACGTGTCCTCCTGTGTATCTTCATCATGCCCTCGTCTCATCACACACTTCTACATCAAGAAGATGACAGAGGCAGAGCTGAAAGAGATAGAGAGAGCGGCTGTAGCCTCCGCCACTGACCACGGTTTAGAGGTTTACTCTCTGTCTTCTTCTTTATCTGTCTTCTTAAAGGGATAGTTCACCCAAACATTTTAATTCGGTCATCAATTACTCTCCCTTCTCTGGTTTCAAACCTGTTTGACATTCACAAAAAAAGAATAAAGCTGGAAACATGTAACCATTGACTTGAAATATTATTTGATTTTCCTTATTATTTTAGTCAATGGTTACAGGTTTTAAAATGTCTTCTTTTGTGTTTAACAGAATAAAGGTTGGGAGGCACAGTGGCTCAGTGCTTAGCACTGTTGCCTCACAGCAAGAAGGTCGCTGGTTTAAGTCCCGGCTGGGCCAGTTGGCATTTCTGTGTGGAGTTTGCATGTTTCTGTGTTGGCGTGGGTTTCCTCCGGGTGGAAGGGCATCCGCTGCGTTAAACATATGCTGGAATAGTTGGCGGTAAATAAGGGACAAATCCGAAGGAAAATGAATGAATAAAGGTAGGGAAGCACTTGGTGTGAGGCAGGTGAGTAAATTTTCATTTTTGGGTGAATTTTCCCTTTAAAGCTTCTTTTTTGTGTGTGTAAATGTGTTTCAAAACTGTCCACATTTCTGCAGTGTTAGTTGCTCATGTTATTTTTTCTTTTATTTGTTCTATAGGGATTTTAAAATGAATTTAAAAGGTTTAATAGTTTCATAAGCCTTGAAATAAAACTATTCCCTTCTATTCAAGATTTAATTTCAGCAGGAAATGGCACAATACTGAGTCAGTAGGAAGAAAAATAAAGATGATGGAGAAATACAAAACAATTTATTTGGTTTAATATATCTATAGAAACAACTTTTTTTAATGGATGTATTTAGAGAAAACCTGAAATAAAGTTGTAATTAACATATAAACTTAAGGAGGCCATACGAAATATTACATTTGGATGTAAATTTATAATTTTTCTTATCCTAAAAGGAGTTAGGAAAAATGCTGCAATATATAAAGTTCATATTTACTGAGAAATTCATTATTGAGGGGTAATACTCATTCATGATGGGCGTTGAGTCTGTAAATAAATACTGTAAGTAAAAGCTTAATTGATTTTCTCTATTGGGAAAAGCCTACTCCTTAGGGAACTTCACTTTAATGATAATTGAAAAACCTGAAAGACGGAACTCTGAGGCTGTTAATCGATTGTACATGCTTTTGTTGAACCCCTCTGCTCACATTAGCTCAACTTGTTTTTAAATAATCGTGTTTAATAGAACAATTTAAACTTCATTACCTAAGTTATGCTGTACAGATAATTCTACCTTTCATTCACAAATGATGTAATCAATGCAGTCTTCCTATGCTCTCAATTACTTATATGATACAATACACTTATATTTTTAAATATATATTTTTAACCAGAACTTCATATGTATATTGGTGTATTTCTACATCCTTTTTAATTCGATTCTGTAATTTGCCATTTTTTATGGGATTATATATTTTTATTTATTTAAATCAGAATCAGAACAAACTTTATTTTCCAAGTGTGTGCAAACACACAAATACTTTTTTTGTGGTTACCGCCATTAAGTACAGTCTTGTTGCTTTGTCTTTTTGTCAAAAAACACCTTTGCTTTAAATCAGTTGCCTCAATTTGTTTGATGGAGTTCATAACTTGTAACGCTTTAACAAAGACCTTTTTTAAATCCTATGAAACAATAGTCAAGAACCAGCATTGCTGAAAAAGTAGCTGCATTATTGGATGAATTTTGCAACAAAATCAACTGTAACACACACTTACTTTATAAAGAATAAATGCAGGCTGATGGTTTCAACAAAAGCATATACCATCGATTAACAATAGGCCTGATTTTAATGGCTGTTGTTAAAAAAAATCTATTTCTCTATGTAAGAAATGAATATAGTTTTAATTTCCAGAACCCAACTGTTATGCAACTTTCTCATGTGTCACCAGGTATTGGGTATGGTGCGTGTGCCGCTCTACTTCCTGAAGAAGGGAGGTGGTCTCCCCTACTTCCTGTCCCACTCGTTCATCAGTAACTCTCGGGTGCAGTTGCTCTCTGCCCTGCGCCACTGCAGGCTGCTGTCCCACGGGGAGCTGGAGGAGGCTGTGAGGCAGGCGGAGCAGATGAGACGCACACACAGCGATGATCCTCGCTGACATCAGTTTACACAGCGGTGCCTTTTCACCCCGCGGCCATTATTACAGCTACATCACATTAGCCCAACCCCACCAGAGCTGCTAGAAACTCTCTCCTGTCCTCACACTGCCCTCAGTTCCTCATCCGGCCATGTACAGTGCATCCTCTCTGTAGATATCCTAACATTTCAAGACCCCACGTTCACTTAATAGACCTTATTGTTTGATAACATTTGACATATTTGGCAATATTTTCTGACGTACGCTACTAGTGCATCACTAGAGAAAACAGATGCAACTCTGCGATGTTGTAATTATATCCCATTAACTATTTAATTTGTTAATAATGCGAATGCGTATGATTTGCGTGTGCATATGTGTGATTTATTATTTATGTAGGTGCATATAAGTTACCTGATTTGTTATTCTTATGCCAAAGCCATCATGGTGTTTGCTATTTAAATTAGTTCTGTTTATGAGAGATATGTGCACGAAGAATTGAGCATGCTGGTTGGGCTAATAAAGAGCATATAAGATTTGGGTTTTTTAAAAATCTGAATCAGAGCTGGAGAACATCATATGTGCAGTAATGATAATGGCCACTGGGTTGCACTACTAGGCTGCCATATTTGGCATATTTTGCCCATATTTCAACTTTCGCTATTAGGCACCTTTACATGCAAGTCTGTAGTTTAAAGCAGCAGTGTGTCCTTTTTTGGGGAAGCTACTCATCAGGAAAAGTAACCAAGTTACTGTCAAAACTACACTTCTAAAAAAGCAACTAACTACACTTCCTAAAAGTAGCTAGTTACATTGAATATACACCTACAAAGACGTATATTACAAAAACAAGTGAAATACTTAAAAATGGTACTTAAAAGAGTGCAATACAATTATGATTTCCAAGCTTGATGTATTATTACACAGTTTTCAAATATCTCAGACTGTCAAGAGTCAAAGTGCAGAACTGCAACAAATGAAGCATCGCAAAAACAAAATTAACGTAGATTAAGCACACGGTAGCAAAAAGTCACGTGGCTCCATTTTGGTATGACATTTTATTGAAGCCCTCACATCAGGTTAATTGCCAATTTCAACTGTTCTTGACAAATATTATTTACAAAATAACAGTAATCAATAAATTAATGTAAAACCATGAGATGCGTGATTTACCAATAAATGGCTTTAATACACATTTGTAGTATATGATACTGTGCTGAGATGATGCTGTGCTGCTTTAGAATGTTCCAGGATCACTAAATGAACTGTAGCTGTTGTCAAGCTACTTCGCTACTTGCTGGAAAAAGTAGCTAGCTGATGGAAAAGCTACATTGTATCAGACGTAGGTGAGCAACTGTCAAGCTACTAAACATTGTAGCTAAGCTACCTGAGTAGCAGACTCCCCAACTCCCTTGACTTAGTTACTTTTATTCATCCAGCAAGCTTTGTTTTTTTCCCCCCCCGGAAATGACACAGGCTTCTTCCAAAAGGTAATAAGATTATGTACAATTCATTGAAAAAAACAAAAAACAAATATTTCTAAGCTTTTATACTTTTGAACAAAATGTGGAATGTCCAAAATTATTTATATCCTTGAAAATCCAATGCGAAAAGTGCAGTGTGACCATGGCTATGGACAAAGGAGCTCAGGGAGCACCTTTGGCTTTTGCACCATTGTTGTAGGCTTCTCAAACAAATGGCAAAATATTACTTTTTTTGGATAGATTTACAAATACCTACTCATTATTGCACATTAATATAAAATTAGCATGAGATGCAGAAAATGTTGCTTAACACCCATCAGTAATGAAATGCAAGTATAGTTCACTTTAGCTTCCCCTTTCTTCTAAGAAACAGTTCAACAGAATGTGTGACTTTCAGAACTCTCGTTATGGTTCAGACAGATACTTCATTAGTCAGAAAATTCTATGTTATGATGTAGCAATTTCTTGTGGCATGGAACTTACTTTCCTGTTATCCTGCTTCCTGTGATCATGCTACACTGAAAAAGGGTTACCTAGAAATAATCTAAATTGACTGGTTTTATTCAAGCCAGAAGTCTGAATCTATTTACAGCAGTGTATACCAACAAATCAACTATTTATTGGTTAAATTAGGTAAAAATAAGTCAAAAAAATAAATAAAATTGGGATGATTTAAAAAAAAAAATTTTTTTTGTTGTTTGACATTCTGGAAAACATACTGCTTACTTCTAAAGTGTTGAGATACATGGGGGTCTAAATGTTTGAGACCAGTTCACTGGGGTAAATGTTTGTTTTACAATTATCCAATTTAATTTTGTAATTAATTAAATCAACATAAAACCTTGAGTGATATACTGCATAAGTTCCATGAGTTTGTGGTAAACCTGATGATCATTTTCTTAAGTATGATTTGAAAATGATCCAGAAAGTTTCAATGTAAACATGAATATCTTAAAATCTGTCACATGCTAAACGCCACAAATTTTCTAAAACTCTAAATTGATACAACAAACAGCTTTTGCATCACAGATTTTTCAGTTAGGTCTCAGTGTTGATGGTTTTACCATAAAAAATAATTCAGAGTTCATGGCTGTGAATCCTTTTGCCAAGTACAGTAGAAATCGCTCAGTTGTGTTATACGACATGGCATGAATTCACCTAGTCGGAAATATAATGAGAAAAGTAGAATGATTATTTAAGTGCTGTGTTTGTCCAAAGTGACAGTCTTTAAAAATATGCAAGTATGGACAAAAACCCAGGGTTAAAAAAAAAAAGTTACAGTGTGAAAAGCAGCTTTTGAATACCCAAATGCTACCCAAAAAATTCAGGTCAATTGTTGGCCCAATTGGGGCGACGCGGTGGCGCAGTGGGTAGCACGTTCGCCTCACAGCAAGAAGGTCGCTGGTTCGAGCCTCGGCTGGGTCAGTTGGCATTTCTGTGTGGAGTTTGCATGTTCTCCCCATGTTCGCGTGGGTTTTCTCCGGGTGCTCCGGTTTCCCCCACAAGTCCAAAGACATGCGGTATAGGTGAATTGGGTAAGCTAAAATTGTCCGTAGTGTATGTGTGTGTATGAGTGTGTATGAATGTTTCCCAGTGATGGGTTGCAGCTGGAAGGGCATCCGCTGCGTAAAACATATGCTGGATAAGTTGGCGGTTCATCCCGCTGTGGCGACCCCAGGTTAATAAAGGGACTAAGCCGAAAAGAAAATGAATGAATGAATGTTGGCCCAATTGTTGGGTTTGTCTGAATTTTAACTTGGATTAACCCCTGTGTACTGTTCAAAGTTACTACCCTTTT
>CAIGQV010019951.1:8856437-8871293 GCA_903798115.1 Danio jaintianensis | reverse complement strand
ATATATATATATATATATATATATATATATATATATATATATATATAATGTGTGTGTGTTTCACATTATAGGATTTAGGGGGCTTAATTTCGCTTTATTTGTCACATCCTGAGGATTTTACAGTGAGAGAAAGAGAGCGAACACAGGCTTAACCCAAGAGAGGAAGGAAACAAGCACAGGAAAGATGGGGGAGGTGAAGGGGTTCAACTTCTCTTTGCACCTTACAAAACTGTAATACAGTTGAATAAAACAGGTGAATAAAATTCATTTTAATTCAAAGGTAAATATTAATAATTAAAGCACAAAAAGCTACATTTCACTGCAATACACTGCTCATGTTGGTCATTAAATTGAAACTTCACCCAAAAACTCCCCCTCATGTTCCCAAAATGACTTTCTAGAACTTTTATTGGTGGGAAATTGTCAATCTAAACCCTGCTTTCAATCCCAATATAAAGGAAGATTGCACACCATTATTTGGAAGCATGGTTAGCGTCATTTGCGTTAAAGGAACACTTCCCTTTTTATAGAAATAGGCTCATTTGACATTTTTACTTTTTTTTTGCGGAAGCACTTTTAGCTTAGCTTAGCATAGATCATTTAATCAGATTAGACCATTAGCATCTCGCTCAAAAATTACCTGAGCTTGACTCTTCTGTATTTACATCACATGCTAAGACTGACAGGAAATGAAAGGCTGCTATTTTCTAGGCTGATATAGCTGGAAACTCTATTTTGGAAATTTTACTGCCGTACCATGGCTGCAGCAGGCGCAGTGATATTACACAGCACCTAAAAATTGGCTAGCTTCCAATATTATTATTAAATTAACCAATTGCTTGCACAGGGAGTGTACCTTGCAAGCATGGAGAAGTTTGTGAGATGATTCAGAACATATTTACTTTGGTGCAGATCCTGAACCATATCTATTTGAACCAGAATACACAAAGGTTAGTAAATTTTTCAATGCCTGCTGCAGCCATGGTACGGCAGCAAAGTTCCTTGATTATTACGCAGGAATGATAGTATTTAGCCAGATGAAAATTTCTAGGAAAATTATCGAAACTCTTTAGCTGTTTTTTAGCAAGATGCTAATGGTCTAATCCGATTCAATGATCTATGCTAAGCTAAAAGTGCTCCCACTAGACCCTGAGATCAGCTGAATGGATTCAAGAATTGTAAAACTCAACTGTTTATTTTTAGGGAAGTTGTAAAATTAGCCTATTTTCCTCAAAAAAAGTGACTGTAATTGTCACATGCTTTGTATAGCAACGAAAGCACCACATGTTGTAAAGCTAATTCATACCACATTGACAAACCCTGAGAGACAACATCGGACACTTTGTTTAGTTTTGTTGGATTAGCTTGTTACTCCTGTCGGTGTCTGTGTAAGCCAATTTGCTGATTAAAAATGCTGAATCTGTGGTCAGGGTATGTGTCCAATACAGTTGGCAACATAAAACAGGAGGTTGCACAATGCTAGAGCTTTTATGAAAACAGGTTGCGTGCAATGTGTTCCCAGTCAATGACGCCGATGTTTCAAACAAGGCAGTTGACCCAGGGTTTAGGCTTGTGATGTGTGAAACAGCAGTTAATGAACCCAGGAGTAATTGTTACCCCTGGGTAAATCATAGCAGTGAGAAATAAAAGAGCAAGGAAACCCAGGATATTGTTTGTTTTGTATAGATTTAAAGACCAGGGTTATCTAGTTAAAGTGTAAAGCGCTTCCTACATAGCATATGCATGTCTGCAAGACAAATTTGTCTTTGCAAGAAAATGTCTTTAAAAGCTCTGTTTTATGAACATTCTACATCATAAACATCTTAAAAACGTATTATAAAGGCCTGTTTAACATCTGTCTGGAGATGTTTCATTATAGATGTACTGCAGTTAAGCAAACGCTCAAAAACATGTTTTCCAAATGTAAACACAATCATCAAATAGATATAACCACAACACGTGTGCTGACTTTTCTTTGCTTCTTTCTTCTGTGGAAGAAGATTTTATGAAATGCCCCAATTACTTGTAGGCCTATACTATGGGCGCCAGTGGTAACCAAATCTGTGACAAACATTCTTCAAAATACCTTTCTTTGTGTTCTTCAGATGAAAGAAGATCAGTGCTCAATTTGGGTGAACTATCTGTTAAAAAATGTCAACATTCATCTGCAAATCTTTTAACTTTAGCAGAATTTTTAGGAAGTAGCTGCAGCTTCTAAATGCATATTAATGTTTCAAACCCATTTAATACTGTTGGCACATTCACAAGTCACGACCCACACATAGGCACTTATTCTCAGTATAGCCTACTTGAGCATCTGAAGCTGTTGATTTGATGAGTGTGTGACTAAATTGGCGGTTTTGTGGGCACCATTTCCTGTGAGGTGCGAACCCGTCTAAAACTTTTTATGCTCTGCTCTCATTGTTTGCATTACAATAATGGACTCAATGGGCTAAATAAGTATTTGCACATCCGGTGCATACTAGATCTGACGCTTAAAGTCATTAACACATGACTGCGCCAGACAAAACATGTTGCGTTTTAAAACAAGACGCTGCGCAACGGAAAGGAAAGGAACGATGTTTTTAAAAGTGTGTCATCGACGCTGCTACAGTCAATGATACACAACAGTACATGTTTGGATAGAAAAGCGAAGTGGAACAGATAAAAACGCGTTGTGTGAACCGGCCATTACACAGACAAATAGCAGGTGTATGTCTGTGTGCCTGCGCGCGCGCTCGTGTGCACAGGCGCGTCGTCCATTGTTTGTTTATCACCAAGATACTGCTATTCCCATTCAGTCCCGTTTGGTTTGGCATTATTATCAGTTTTATAGCTCATCTGCAAGAGCATTAAATAGATTCATGACTGTAAATCAATCCTGTACATATGTATGTGTGTGTGTGCAGAAAAAAAAAAGGGGGGGGGGCTGCTAGTCCGCGAGCACAATGCAAGGTCATAAGAGAAGCATTTCACGGCCACAGAGAGGGAATATTAGGAATGAGAGATGTAGCAAAACGGGAGGGGGAAAGTCTAAGAGAACAAGACAGCATATTCATATCCATCCCTGTATTTATAGTAAGCCTGCGGGGAGGGGGGCGAAAGGGGCGTGGCTTAGGTTATGACATTCTCTCTGATTGCCTGAGAGCGAAGAGACAGAGAGAGAGGCTGTGCTTTAGCATGCGCGTGGTGTGTGTGCGCGCGTGTGTATGTGTGCATGAGTGTGTGAACCAAAGAAGGGAGCTGTTTTCTAGCATGCATGCATGCATGTGTTTGTGTGTGTGTGTACTCCTCTACCTTATTTTAAATGCACGCCCGAGAGGGAGAGTCATGTGTGTAGAATGTGTCAGAGGGGGTGAAATCAAACGGTCTGCATGAAATCTGTGTGACTCAAACACAGTGTTCTCTGTCCAGCGAGAAGGAAGGAGAGACAGAACCTAGGAGAATGAGGTAAGACAGGGCTTTCTTTATTATTTATGACTCTAAATTCACTGTCAGCAGGAGCGCTCGTGTGTTTATGTGTTCTCTCCCTCCACCTCCTCACACAGGCTCTCTGACATGTTAATGGCTTTCATTTTCAGAGTTCAATAGGATGAGTGTGTGTATGTGTTCGTTTGTGCGTGCGTGTGTGTGTTTGGCAGATCCGTCCATCACGTCCACACATAGGCTAGCCTACGAGCTTTTGCATGCATGTCTGATTGTGCGCATGAATGCCACACAGTGATAGAAAGACACCAACTGGCTTCCTCTTTCAGTGTGTCTCAAGCATTTATTGTTATCAGGCAGTCCATCGCACCTTTATGCTTCAGCCTTCCATCTCATCACCTCCCATTTCACCTCCTCTACCTCTGTGGTGTTGTCATTTGGCTGAGGGTTTCCCTCTGTGTGTCACTTTCTCTCTACCACTTACACAATCTCTTTCTTCTCATTTTCAGATCTCAAATCACCCTTAAAGGGATATTACCCCTTTTGGTTAACACTTGTTAATGTTTGTGCAGCCTTGTATTGTTCTAAATCAGTATGACGTCTTTTGTCTGTCTTAAGACGTTTAGTAGAGTGTTCATGCTGCTCTTTTTCGTACATCGAAAGGAAATGTGACTGAGGGTTGTAATGCTTCAAGTATAACAAATTATTAGTTGTGAAAGCAGTGCATATGTCAAACTACAGCTTGATTTGAGGAATTCTCTTAATTGTTTTCTGATCTCTTTTATGAATTGTAAAATGTTTGTATATTAAAGGAATGGTATGTAATTTTCACCACTAGAGGGCGTGTATTCACAACCCACAAAAGCATAGTTTTATGACAGTGTGAGTTGTCATCTTCATTGCATCCTATGGGACTTCTGTCGAAATAATCTTAATGGATGTGCTAAAGTATTCAAAATGTATTATGATGGTAGTACGAAGCAGAGTAAAGGTTATTGCACACTGAATCCGAAATTTTCGTCCATAATTTTCGCATGTTAAAGAATAAATTTAACCTCGCGTCGTGTGAATCATATTGACACACTGACTCCGAAACTTTCATCCGTCACAAAAAAAATTTAACCTGGTTCGATTTTTTTATTTTATTTATTTTATTTTTTTCACATCCGAAAAAGCGCTTTGAGAGGTGTTTTGACAGTTCAGAGCCACCGTACAAGCAAAAAGCTAAATACAGAATGCCGTCACTTGAGCCACAGAAAACTTTATGACAAACACACTGCATAAAATAAAGACAGAATGTGGCGGACAGTTGAGAACCCCTATATGCTGGATTTAGATGGTGCACCTCTGACCTGCTACTGTTTGGTGTGTGTGTGTGTGTGTGTGTGTGTGTGTGTTTGTGTTTGTGTGCTTGCGTGCGTGCGTGCGTGCGTGTGTCCATACATCCGTGTGTGTGTGTGCTTGTGTGTCCGCTTTCGGTCCATTGCTTCGACACGTCAACGCGGCCGCCATCTATTATAATGTCTATAGGTAATGCCAGTCTCTGTTCAGGATTTGTTTACATACGTGAATGTGTGAAGTATCACAAGCAATGTATAAAAATTCCACTGATTTCCTGAAATAAACTTTGCGTTTTGGGATAATCCAGCGCAGCTCTTTGATAATGAGCTGAACTCTCCTTCCTCTCTATGCAGTATTGGATGAACACAATATGCAGCCTATTCCTCTTTCTTTTTCTACTTTGGAGAAGAGAGAAGAGAACAAAGTATCAGTGCTTGAATTGACTCCAAAATGTTTTGCATGATATGAAACAAGTGCAACGCGGCACAAAAGCAGCGGAGCTTTTATAATGCCACAGTCCACTGCTTCTGTTTCTTCCACTCATGATCATGTGGGGAAGAAGCAACACTGTTTTATACATTTAAGGATTCTCTTATAATGCTGCTCTGTGCAGTCTAATAAAACACAACATAATAAAGCTTCTTTACAGTTGCACTGGATTATATAAAACCAGACTGGAAATCGAAGGTGTGTGACATTATTAGCATCACCACACAGGACACGGCCTGTGTCACTAATTAAAATTTTACTAGTTAAATTCTTCGGAATGTTTGGAATAATGTCAGCAAAATCTATAGTCAGAAAAATGTATATCTGTTCTAGTGGTTTTTGAATATTTTAATATAAAAATTGTACACATTGTGTATTTAAATAACTATAATAATATATATTCAGATATGAAATACTAAAATAATACAAAATAATTAAAATCATCTTGACATCGCATCGTGACTGGTTATAAAAGATGCAAGATTTGGTTAATTTTTGCATTACAGACGTCAAACAGATTGAGATTAAATACAGTTCAGTTATTTACTCTCCCTCATGTCATTAGGAACCTGTTTGACTAACTATATTCAATAAAACATTTAGGGAGACTTTTATTGGGGGATACAGTGTTTTCATTCATTCATTCATTCATTTTCTTTTGAAGAGCGGATGCACTTCCAGCTGCAACCCATTACTGGGAAACACCTATACACTCTCATTCACACACATACATTACGGACAATCTAGCTTACCCAATTCACCTATAGCGCATGTCTTTGGACTTGTGGGGGAAACCGGAACACCCGGAGGAAACCCACGCGAACACGGGGAGAACATGCAAACTCCACACAGAAATGGCAACTGACCCAGCCGAGGCTCGAACCAGTGACCTTCTTGCTGTGAGGTGACAGCGCTACCCACTGCGCCACCCGATACAGTGTTTAGTTTGTTTTTTTTGTCAGAAAAGTCATTGGGGCCCTAGTCTTGTGTGGCCAGACCTCAGACTGACCACTGAAGTTCTGGGATCTTTGGCTGCTTTGAGTAGTCAAAGACCACCCACTATGTTATCTGACTGACAAGTTAGCCAACCAATCACGATTAGATTTTTGTGCGGTGTCATTTTTGTGGGCGTGGAAATGTAACACGCAATTGCACATCATTCATTTACAAACGTCTTTAACAAGTTTACCAAAACAACGCATCAATATTCCAAATGATCTGTCACCAAAACATATCACGAAATCAGTAGGACATGTATTTAGACTTTTTTCTGAGATTCATTCATTATTTTGGTGACGCATTTTTATACATAAAGATAAAGCAGACTAAGATGAATGAGTGAAAGTTATTTTTTTTTTCTATAAAAGCAAGGTTTTGTTGTTTTTGTGAGTATCCACTGTTTTGAACGGAATTCCACATATTGAAGCGTTTATGAAGTGAGTATAATGTATAATGATCCAGCATTTAAGTCAAATTAATTAAATGCTCATTGTTGCAAAGTTATCCTCACAATAACAGACGGGCGTACAGGCAGAAAATCACAGATTCATGAACGTCTCAAAAAGTTATATGTTTATTAATGAGCACTGTCATCAATATAAACATCGCAGCTTTTTTATCCGCTCAGACTTGTTTCCAAACGGGCTGATTAAGATTTCTGCACACTTGACTCCCAGAAATCCTGTATATTTAAATCAGAGGATGACTAAAGTGATCTTTTTGATCTGCTAAAGTGTTTCCAAAAACTGTGCCATATGCATCAGATGTTTAGCCAAAGGTCCGTGGCTGGTGCTTCATGTAACGTCTGAGGCTGAGACTAGTGGGGTCCAAACCAGCACCAAC
This sequence comes from Danio jaintianensis, assembly GCA_903798115.1. NCBI lineage: Eukaryota > Metazoa > Chordata > Actinopteri > Cypriniformes > Danionidae > Danio > Danio jaintianensis. Next base: position 8,864,195 of record CAIGQV010019951.1, on the reverse strand, counting down.
ACTAAGGCGTTTTGCACTGCAAAATGGAACAGCATGAGAATTATCAAATAATGACACATTGTCACATTAAGCGCTCACATTAAGCGCTCAATAATTACTTAAATATCAGTCCTTTGCTCACAAAAAGGGATTGTATGGCTTAGAATAATTGGCGAAAAAAGCATGTACGCTACTCTTTTGGTGCTTTTTATCATTTTTAGAGCTGAGAATATCACTTTCATTCAATAGAAAAAAAGCATCATCATTCTGCAAAACTTCTCCATTTGTGTTCCATGGAATGACATATTCAAAGCAGTGTGAGGATGACTAAACAGTGGCAGAATTGTCATTTTTGGGTTGCAGTTGGGACAGATGCTCCCTTGAAAGAGAGATTCAAGGATAGATGTATGAGTGTTCAGAGGCCAAACTTGGCAGATAAGCCAGGATGAAAGGCGGGAGAGGAGCGACGTGTTCCTTATACCCACAGATCACGTCACAATGTCAGATTTCGGGGGAAGAAGTGCACGAAACACTACAGTGACTCAAGCTGCTTAATATAGGATTAGAGTGTGTGTGAGAGAGAGTGTGTCCGAGTGTGTTTTCGTGTACACATGCTGAAAAGGAGCGACGGTGCAGCAAAGGGAATCGTGATTGTCAGATAAGCATAATTTCAGTATGACCTCTACTCAGCTCCTATATTTACTGTCTGTCAAATCTGTGGGACTGTCCATTTTAGCCACAAGATCGTTTTAGTGTTAAGAAGTTGCTCTTTCATAGCTCAAGGTCTCTGTAATGTTTTTAAAGACGTTTATAATGTTCAAAAAATGTCATGGTATGGTATCTCAAAACATTAAGTAGCTCAAGTTTTTCCTTATTGATTATAAACAAATGTTTCTTGAGCATCAAATTAGCATATTAGCTCATTTCCAAAGAATCACATGAAGCTAAAGACAGGAGTAAAGACAGGACTTTTTTCATTTGTTGTTTAGGGGTAAATCTAGTTTGAAGTACATGTAAATGATCCCATTCATTTAAATGTAGAGCTGACAGTTGAAACGAGTGACAGTGACTGTTGGTGACAGGATGTACAGTAGGTGTGTTCAGGAATGCGTTAAAGTTGACGTTTATATTTAGCTTTATGCTAATGAAAACGACTATTTTGGAGCAACAACCAAAAGAGGCTCTGTCAGTGGTAAATCACACCACTTTGAGTTCTTTAAATATGTTTTTGGATTTTTGTGTCAGCATGATCAAGTTTAAATAAAATTTAGAAAAATGATTTATTGGGTTAATGATTTAAAGGGACATTTAATCTAAAAAGAATTCTGTAATTTACTCTGCCTTCATTTGTTTGAAACTTAGCTTGTTCCAAACTTTTAACGTTTTCTTTTTCTGATGAACACAAAAGAAGATAATTTAAAGTAAGCTGGAAACCTGCTTAAAATATTTCTTTAGTGTTCATGAGAATAAATGAACTCATGAAGGTTTGAAACCACTTGAGGGTGAATGTTTTTGGGTGAACTCTCCCTCTAATGTTTGAGTACCTCTAGTTTAGTACGCTTGCCTTGTTTACTGTTGGTTACTAGGTTACCAATACTACAGTTACTACAGTGCTCTAACAACTTGATGGAAAAGCACCTAATGCACATATTTCCTTTTTTATGAAATTTGAAAAGATTTGCTTCTTGTTATGATGGAAACTCGGCCAGTGTCAATAAATGTTGCTTTCAATTAGATTTGGTACAAATGTTTGACCTCAATGAGCTGAACAGCAAAAAAATAAATAAAAATAATAATAATAATTTTCGTGACAAAAGGCAGGGCCTCTGAACCAAACCCATTTCATAATTGTCACAGAGACATTGTAGTTTGAAGGCCCTTACCAGCTGAGGTAAACTTTCATTCATTCATTTTCTTTTCGGCTTAGTCCCTTTATTAATCTGGGGTCGCCACAGCAGTATGAACCACCAACGTATCCAGCATATGTTTTACGCAGCGGATGCCCTTCCAGCTGCAACCCATCACTGGGAAACATCCATACACTGAGGTAAACTTATCAGAAAAAAAGTTTAAAGCTAATAAAACAAGCTTCTTTTGTCCTGATTTTGTTCATAATTATGTCACACAAACTTGTTCTTTGATTTCAATTGAATTACGTTAGAGCTTTAAAGGAACACTCCACTTTTTTTTTTAATAGACTCATTTTACAAGTCACCTAGAGTTAAACAGTTATATTTTACCACTTTTGAATCCATTCAGCCAATCTCAAGGTCCAGTGGGAGAACATTTAGCTTATCTTATCATAGATTATTGAATCAGATTAGACCATTAGCTCAAAAATAACCAAAAAAGAATTTTGACAATTTTCCTATTTAAAGCTTGACTATTCTGTACATATTCAGTATGCTATTTTGTAGGCTGATATAGCTAGGTATTATACTTCATTCTATGGCTGCAGCAGGAATAAAATATTACTCAGCAACTAAAAATAGTCCCCAGTTAACGAGGTAACGGTGCTGCATAATATCACTGCGCCTGCTACGGCCATTATATGGCAGCAAAGTTCCTTGATTATTACACAATAATGATAATATAATTCTTTTCATTTTCCTTCCGTCTTAATACACAATGTAACTACAGAAGAGTCAAGCTTTAAATAGGAAAGTAATCAAAATATTTTTAGAATTTTTTTGAGTGAGATGCTAATGGTCTAATCCAATTTAAGGAACTAAGCTAAGCTGAAAGTACTCCTGCCAAAAATGAGCCTATTTCCAAAAAATGTAAGTGTTTCAGCTTTATCACTGGAAAATTCTGCTTAATCACAGGAATAAATAACATTTTGAAAGATTTTAAGACTGAAATAATTTCATAATTGTAATAATATAACTGTTTGCTGACTTTTTAATCAAATAAATGCAGCCTTCGTGAGCCGGTCACTTCGGTCATCTTTACCGAAATCAGAATATAATGTATTATGTATTAGCTGAGACACAGATGAGATCTCTCTTCTGAAACTCTAAGTGAGATTACTGTAGCCATACCTCAGGGGAAAACAATTTTGAGAAGCAGGAGACTTAATCACATTGCTGACTAGCAGAAATCACCGAGATGCTACAAAGATCTCATTTGTGATGTTTCATCCCTATGGGCAGCCATCAGAGCAAGGCATATCTTAATTAAATGATTAGTCTCAAGCTAATTGCCTTTGCAGAAATGCACTTCATCTTAGTCTATAATGCATGTTCAGAATTTGGCTAACTTTATTGGAGATTGGTACATTTGTGATCTCGTTATGTTTTGTGGAAAATTAACATAACATTAACATTAATAAGGTTTGTGGACAGCCGTGTTAAAGCTTTCTGTAAAAATGAGCAATCGTGAGTGTGAGGGCTAACTCTGCCACGGATGTGTTAACCATTATCTGTGGTCACATCACATGAGTTTCTGTGCTGCTCTGTAAGTAGTAATGTGGTTTTCTGTTGTGTAATTAGCATGTTTCCATTTTGTGTGGCATTTTATAGTATGGTTTTGTTGCATTTTATATATAACTTGGTTTTGCATAACTGTGAGTAAATTCTATTCAGAGTTTGTGGTTGCAGTCAAATTAACTTTGCGTTACACAAATTAATCATTAATTTCAACATACATTAAACAAAGCTGAAGAAATGCTTTTTTATAAGTTAAAGTAACAAGAACATATATATATATATTTTTTTTTTTGGCATGACTTATTGACCTTGGATTTTTCACAGGGATTTGCATTGAAGTTATCGCTATAAAAATTCTATTTTTATCATCACAGGAATCATTTAAAAATTCATTGCAATAGAACAGCTATTTTAAAAAAGCAATGATATTTCATAATAATACAGTTTTTGTATTTTTTTTGTCAGTAAAAACAGTCGTAGACAACTTTCAAAAGCATTGTTAAAATCTTTTCAACCCCAGTCTGTTGAGCAGTAAGAGACGATGAAAGAAAAAATTTAATTATATAGTTTTAATACACAACCAATACAGTCATATGATGGGCCAGGGACTGCTTATTCACAAGCAGAGAAACTACTAAACACCATTATGGTAACCCATTATGGTAACACATGACATGCAGTTAAAATGGTTTATTAACATTAGATCATGTAACATTCATTCATTCATTCATTCATTTTCCTTCAGCTTAGTCCCTTTATTCATCAGGGGTCTCCACAGCGAAATGAACCGACAACTTATCCAGCATATGGTTTACACAGCGGATGCCCTTCCAGCTGCAACCCAGTACTGGTTAACATCCATACACTCATTCACATACATACACATACACTATGGCCAATTTAGTTTATTCAATTCACCTATACCCCATGTCTTTGGACTGTGGGGTAAACCGGAGCACCTGGAGGAAACCCATGCGAACACGGGGAGAACATGCAAACTCCACACAGAAATGCCAACTGACCCAGCCGGGACTCGAACCAGCGACCTTCTTGCTGTGAGGTGACAGTGCTAACTACTGAGCCACCATGCCGCCCATCATGTAACATAAAACTGTAATGTACATAACTGATGAGAATACTGTACTAATGTCCATAAGAAAACAAAAAATGAATTGTCATGCAGGGAATTCTTGGAAAGTCAGTTTACGGTTATTTACTGTAAATATGAAAGAAACTTATTGTTAACCAGTTTGTTAAAACAGATTTTTACAGCTTTTGTCAATCATAGCCATTTTTAAAGTGCAGTGCTTAGCTTTATGATATTTGAAGAGATTTCTATGCAAAAATAACATTTTGTTGTCATTCCAACTCATTAGCATTTTCCAAAACCTTAGTTCCTTGGAATGCAATAAAAGACTTTTATCAGAATGTTTAGACAATACTTTTCTATGCATACAAGCTCCAAAAAAAATCAGTCCAGAAAAAAAAAATCCAATAGCTTTGTGTCAAGATAAGATTGAAGTTATTTACTGAAAAATACCATTGATTTACCATTTGCAAAAAAAAAAGCACATCTTAGACATTTGGCTAATTACTGTGTTTTATTTTATGTCTATGTGAAAGAAAAGAAAGTCATACATGTTTGGAATTTGCATGAAGCCGAGTAAAAAGACTTGAACTTTCATATTTGGCTAGGCTCTCCTTTTAAATAAGCATCTAGTTATGCATCTTTTTCAGCCTTTAATATTTGTGCCTTTGTTTGTTCAGCGGGAGCATCACTCCATGGCAATGAGAGAAGCGAGATCTCAGCAGTGGTGGCTTAACATGTGCGTGCTTGCGTGTGTGTGTTAGGGGTCCCTGTGGTCCTCTGCTCTGAGAGATAAGACCACAGCTCAGCTTCTTCCCAGCCTCCACTGGGAGCGTAAAACAGGATTGATCCCATGGATCTCCAATTCCCCTCAGTATCTGAACTCAATACTGCAGACAGATCAAGTTTAAGCAGGACACCGGAGTGGTTTCACACAGGCATTCCACTGCTGGATCAATATATCAGCTTGCTTATGTGTGGCTGATATACTGGTAGTCTATATAAAAATGAAATTATTGCACCTCCATTATGCTGATTTTGATAACTGCTAAGTTGATTGTGTGATTAGATGACTGGACACTGTTTTTGGTCGTATTGCATTTTTTTGGTCTTAAATAGCAGGTTTTTCATTAAAAATGCTTTAATCTTTTATGCAAAATAAAGAAAGCACTGCCAAGCGTGTATATATTTAAAAAAACAAAAGCACTGACATGATGCAGCAGTGCTGGCACACACTAATGCAATAGAATTCAAGCCCTTTGTGCACAAATCCGATTCAACGCATGCGAATCAATAATAGCATTATCATAATGAAGTCTCTGCTGAGTTCTGATTGGCTGGCTCAGGCTTTTGACCTCTAGCCATGGAGATGGAGGAAGTGAAGTGCAGACCGTCATGACCGCTCAATGACTGGGAGTGTGATGATGATGTGCTCTTTGCCTGGAATCTGTCGACAAGGAAATATGTTGCCTCAAAGTAATGTTTAAATCATTCGAATTGTGCAACAATATTTGGTGTGCCATTGTTGCCCGGAAAGCTTTGTGCTTAGTCCAGACGACAGGACTGAACACATGGTTTCCAGTAAACGAAGTTACTATAGTACTTTTTTTACTAGTAAATGTAGAGAATTATTGCAGTTAGGTGGTGTGTAACACCAAGTTAAACAAAATGTAATGTAGAATGGTTGAAATGCTTCATTTTCCTTCAGCTTAGTCTCTTAGACTAAGACTTATCAGAGGTCTATTATAGATATGTCATTGGTAATTATTTAGTTTTTTTAATGTAATAATTATGTAATTATGTATCATAGTATGTGAATTATTGTATATAATGTACTTGAATGTCATGTGATCTTGAGATATATCAGATATTAAGAACTGTGGCATGAACATGCAAATGAGCTATTAAGTTGTGGAAATATTAACTTAATACTTTATAATTATAATATTTTGTAATGTTTTAATAATATTTTATAATTATAATGTATAATTTGAGAATATTATAATATATAATTTTGTTGTATGTAAATATCACCCAAGATTTTCTGTTAGACTGTCTGGCTTACATTTGTAAATCTCTGACCTAAGCTAACATATTTAAATACATTAGACAAATCTCAAATATTATTATTAACCATGTGATTGGTAGGCAAAACTATGTAAAATGCCTTTCTGTTGCCCAGTGCCTTCCTGTATGTAGATATAGTAGAGCTTGGCGCTGGCAGTACATGTGTTGTGGCTTTGATTCCCAGGAAGAGGAAGAACTAATCAAATATATACCTTCAATATAATGTCACTGTGCATAAAGCCATCTGCCAGATGCATAAATGTAAATGTAGTGACTGTCAGAGGATTTCTGTGTACATTTTCTGGTTATATACTGGATTTTTCTAAAAATATTTTCAGAAAACTCAGAATTTCAGATTGTTTTCAGAATTTTTTAACACTTTTTGGCCTTTGCATTTAAAACAAAATCAACACATCTTTGAAAGTGTCAAAAAAGCTGTGTTATGAATGCCAGACCAGTAGTTGGGAATGTCTATGCCTCCATCCAAAGATGCAAATTAAACTTGTGTGCAGAACTGGAATATTGCATAAAACATTTGCAAAAGAAAAAGCCATCTAATGAGTTAAAGAGAACAATTCTGGTAGGTACTGTAATAATACCAAACCACTTTGATGACGGACTTTGGCTTTTAGAATGACCAAAACAACATTTCAAATGTTTTACAATGTGTCAGTCTGCTGGTTTGTCCACTAATGCCGTCCCATCAAACCCATTTTTATCATCATATGATCTGTTAAAACTAAATCACATGACTTTTTTATGCACATGCTGGAATTTGTTCTGTAAATGTGTTTTCATCATTGTTTATACACATTTTTATAAAAAAAAAATACCCTACTCAGTTATGTGCATAACTGTTTATGCACATTTTTCAAATATATGTACATCTTGGCATTTTCATTAAGAATTTTTATACAATATTCCAAAATATATGAACACATAAAATAAATATATACACATAAAAAATAGGTGTACTGAAACATATCTAGTGTCACTTTGTAAATGAAAACACTATGCAATTGCATAAAACATTTCTGTTTTTAGTAGAAGATGGTGCATAAGCACCCACTAACTGTACATGTGTGGTGTCCTAAATTCTTAATGCACAGTGCCAGAGCAGCTCTCACAGTCTCAGGTTGTGTGTGTGTGTGTGTGTGTGTGTGTGTGTGTGTGTGTGTGTGTGTGCGCGTGTGTGTG